>CAUYRT010018531.1:0-66735 GCA_963574885.1 Lepilemur ruficaudatus | reverse complement strand
CCAATTAATTTATTTCTATTTATAGTAGAGACAGGGTCTCGCTCTTGCTCAGGGTGGTTTCGAACTCCTGACCTTGAGCGATCCGCCCGCCTCGGCCTCCCAGAGAGCTAGGATTACAGGCGTGAGCCACAGCGCCCGGCCAATATAATTTTAATTGTAATTTAATGAATTAATAATAAGTAGCTTTTTAAGTTAGCAATCTATGTATTATGTTTAAAAATTATTGTGTTTTTCTGAAAGAAAGACATTTCTCCCTACCGTCATATGCCTTAATGGTTTAATTTTAAAATTATAGGTTAATAAGAATAATATCCACCTTGTTCTGATTATCTACCACATGCCAATTGGGTGCTTTATATATTTTAATCCTCACCTAAAATTTATTCATTAGACATAAGCTTTATTTAGGGCACAGTAGCTCATGCTTGTTAATCCCAGCACTTTGGAAGGCTGAGGCAGAAGAATTACTTGAGGCTAGGAGTTCGAGACCAGCCTGGGCAACATAGTGAGACCCTATCTCTACAAAAAATAAAAAAAATCAACTGGGCATGGTGGCACACACCAGTAGTACCACCTACTGGGAAAGCTGAGGTGGGAGGATTGCTTGGGCACAGGAGTTCAGGTTTGCTGTTAACTATTACTGTGCCACTGCATACTACCCTGGGTGACAGAGTGAGACTGTGTTTCTAAAAAAAAAAAGCAATAACCTTTTAAAGATAATGTTTAAGAAACAGGTTTAATTAAAAAAAAAAAATAAGCATAGGAACAAAGGTTTGTAACCCATTCTGCCTCTGTATAGGGAAGTAATTCCTAAATTTCAAAATTGACTGGTTGTTGAAAGTCATAGCAGTCTATCCTCCAGATAGAGCCTTCTTCTAAAATCTATTTCTTAGAATCATATATGGGTTAATTTTTAGATATAATTTGGCATAACCAAGAAGTCGTTGGTTACTCGAAGATTGGAAATAATTGCAATATAGCTTTTGCTCATTGCATATTTTATGATGCTGACTGTTGCTTCCCCTTTTATTTTCATTCTATGACTAGAACTTTACTAAGAATGAATTGAAAAGAATATTGAGTTTTGTTATTTTTTAATCTGAATAGTTGTAGTGGGGCAACTCTTCCTATTTGTGAGGCTTCACTCATTTACATTGGTTTTGTATTAAAATTAAAGAATCAGTGTCACATACTGATGAAGGATAAGAGTGAGATTAAAGAAATTGAACCTTTAAGCCGGAGGGGCATGACTGATGGAGCAAGTTTCTGGAGGAGTTGTTTTCGGGGTAGACAAAATCAAAACAATAGATGATATTAGTTTTGGAAATGATAGGTACCACTTTTTTTCCGTCAGAGACAGGAGAGAAGGAAGGAGGAATAAAGGAACAAGCCTTTGAGATTGAGAGATATCACAAGTTGAGAAGTATGTAATGCTCTATCAAAGGTACTTCTCACCTCAGTAAGGAGAGAAAAATACTCATTTAGCAGTATAAATTCTAGTATCATAATAAACATTTTATTCTATGAAGGACTATGTAATTTTGATTCCTATTTTCCTTATAGTGAAAATAGTACTTGATCAGTGTTTTTATTATTTTTATTTCAATAAGAAAGATATATTGCCACTTCTGTCTTATAAAGTTTACATAGAAGAGACGTGACTCCTAGTGGAAGTTTTTGAAATGAATCATGTAAACTCAAACAGTAAAGAAAGAAAAACAGAGTTTCAGAGTTTTTAATGGCCTTTTGTTAATCCCCCAGGCAGAATTTGATTCAGAATGTTATATAATATAATAGTAATGAGCCTGAATTGGCAGAGAGAATAGAAAGTGGTACAAATGATCACAGTCCAAATGACATTCTATATACAGAAGATAAAATGTGATTTAGGGCAGGGGGTTGGGTGAGGAATGCTTAGATTGCATCTGTTTACTACGCAGTATCCTTGTTCTGTTCAAGGTACCATATTCTTCCTTTTCCTGCCAGCTTCTGTATCCCTTCCTCCCATTTTTAAAGTGGTGGTCTTATTCTACTGTTTTTTTTAACTTTAGTGATTTGAAATTTCAGGATGTATCTTTTTCAGAGCATAATAAAAAGTGCTTTAAAAATACCTAGTGTAAAATAAAATTTCAGGCAAAAAATTAATAACTTTTAATTTTTAATAGCTTATATTACCAAAATTAAATTTTGATTAGGGTTTGACATTTTTTTAAATATTAGAATCCTCTTGGATACATATTGCCAGCAGAGATTTAAATACTGAAGTCGATTTTTGTTATTGTTCAACTTAGTAAAGAAATGTATTCTTTGTAACCATACTGTTGGTACATACTATTAATACTTTCTCCTTAATACTTTGAGATTTTCATAAAGAAATAATTTCAAATGTGCTAAACTATAAACTAAAAAGATTACCCTTATGGGAAAAATCTATATTCTTTTAATGGATATCATGCTCCTTGTGGCATTATTATAAAATGAAAGAAACTGACTTAAAATGCTGAATTGTTTTAAACACATAATATATACCAAAATTTAAATTTAATTTGGCATAAGAGGTCACGTATTCTACCTTGGTTATTGCAGTCTGTATCCTTATGTGTTATTGCCTAATTTTTATTCAGTCTGAGTGTTTTACTCCAACCCTTTTAATAAGTGTTTCTTAAGACAAAAACAAAAATGGGTAGTACTTTAGACTGACTGAAAACAATTTTAAAGTGTTTAGCAGTAGTAACATTTAATCTCTCAGTGCAGATTGGTTTTACTCCATAGCAGCATATCCTAAAGAAGTAATGCGAGGTCTAAACAAAACAGGTAGTAACACTGGACTTCCTTAAATAATGTAATACAGGTGGTTCTGTTATAAAGCAGTATATTTGTGCACTCTTAAGTATGTCTACAGTCAATCCCACATTTCTACTACTGTTTAGTTATTCAAAATATTGTCTTTTGCTTGAACTATCTCAGTAGCAATTCTAGTTATCTCCCTGTCTTTTGTCTCCCCTTTCATTACTCTCTGTATCGCTACCAGAACATGAAATATCAACACCTTAGTAGCAGTTTCCAGACTTTACATGCTGAACATTTGCTCAAATGAAAGCAAAATATTAAACAGGTAAAGGGAGACCTTATGGCAGGTGTGTGTATGTGTTGGGGTGGGGGGAACACAGAATTAGCAACTCCTGATTGACTGCAGGACTTCTGAAAACCATTGTTCTATAGGATAAAATCTAAACTCTGAAGCACAATACATAAGCCATTCCTAATCTGGTCTCAGCTTCTATCCGTACACATTTGTCTGAAACTGTACATTTTCCAACAATATTGATGTATTTGTATCGTTTCAGCATGTTATGTGCTCTCCATGTCTATATGTTTGCAAATGATGTCTCCTTCTCTTAACCTCTTTGACATATTTCTTTGACCACCCTTTATTAATCCTACTATCAAGGTAAGTTACCTTATTTCCTCTATTTCTCTGTGTCACAGAACAATTGAAATAAGTCAGCACAGGTCTTGAATACAAGGACTTCCTTTCTCCTTTATAAAAACATCAATAAATAGTTGTGGGACATTCAGGAAAAAGTTGGGGAACATAGACAGTAAGAGAAAGTAATGCAGTAACTTACAGGTTGACAAAGGGGTAAGGTAAAGGAAAAAGGATAGATTTGATGAACATACTGTGAATTACTTTTTTTATATACATTATAGGAAATAGAGGGCTAGAAAAGTGAAAAAGTGAACATGCTTGCCGTTGTAAATGTCTTACCTTCCAATTCCATGAAGAACACGGGAACTACTTTTTGCTGTTTCCCCTCTTTTTGATGTTAATTGGGACCATGTGTCAAGTATCTGTTACAATTTTGAGCTTTAAAATGCAAAGATACACTCATGCATATATACAGAGAAAATAAATAATAGGCTCTTTTCCACATTCAGGAAGTGATACTCAGTTGTCCATATCACACTATTACTGTCTGTAGGTAGCTATCCCTTGGTATCCTCTGGGGATTGATTCCAGGACCCCCTGCAGATACCAAAATCCACACATAGTCAAGTTCCTCAGTCATGGAACCCATGTATGCATAAAGTAGGCCTTCTATATATGTGGTTTCATATCCATATCCATGGTTAGTTGCAGATGCAGAATCCATGGATATGGAAAGCCAACTATATTTATTGAAAAAAATCCACACATAAGTGGACCTGCGTAGTTCAAACTCATGTCAAGGGTTAACTGTACTCTATTACTTCTTGTAATTTCTAAAAGCATTAACCAGCAAATACATGTAAAATTGTGGGGTAATTTTTCTATTTCCTAGTAAGTATTCAATAATATTTCTCACAGACTAAAAAGCATAGTGAATATAGATTTTTAATGTATGAAAATGTTAGTGTCTATCTTAAATTGTTATGGATATTTCTATTTCTTTGTGGTAATTCAAGATCGAAGTCTACTTCTGGAAAAGACTCTGAGTAAATAGATCCCTCTTACAGGTATCTTTGGTTGAGCACTGCTGTTATCATGACTTAAGTGTTTGCCATTTGAAAGCTGAAATCTGTCCAGAGAGGGCAGATAATCACAGAAGTCATTCATGTGCTTATTCATTCATTCTTCATTCAAATTTTATTGAGCAAAAAAGTGGGTAAAAGACAGTTGACTAAAGAAGATATGGGAACGTTAACATGAAAAGGTGCTCAGTAACGTTCGTTAGCCGTCAGGGAGATGCAAATTAAAACCATAATGCCGTACTGCTTCCCATCTATAAAAATAGCTAAAATTAAAAGAAACCAGATACCACCGAATGTTGGTGAAAATAAGAAGCAACTGAAGCTCTCAATACATGGCTGGTGAGAGTATAAAATGGCACCCAAACTGTTTAAAACCATTTGGCAGTTTCTTATAAAAACGTATACCTACCATATGAGCTAGCCCATACACTTCTAGGTGTTTACCCAGTAGAAATGTCCACAAATAGGCTGGTGCAAGAATGCTTATAGCAGCTTTATTCAGAATAGCCAAAAACTGAAAACAACTCAAATATTCATCAAGAAAAGAATAGACAAATAAATTGAGGTATACTGATACAATAGAATAGCACAGAGAAATAGGAAAAAATGAATTTCTGATACATATAACAACATGAATGTCAAAAACAGCATACTGAATAAAAGGAGGAGACAGAAAAAAGTGACACTGCATGATTCCATTTATATGATGTTTGAAAATCCACAAAACTAATCTATGGTGGTAAAAATCAGGACAGTAGTTAATCTAAATATGATACAGATTGATTAGAATGGAGCATGAGAGAACTTTCTAGAGTGATAGAAATATTCTATATCTTGAGTGAAGTATTGGGTACATAGATATGTTTTTGAAAAACTCAACCTGTATAGTCTACTTTATATAAAAAGTACCCCAATTAAAAATATGTATTAATTGAAGACATTGCAGAACTTCTCTGTCTTTTTTGACTCTCCCACGGTGGGCCTGTTCCCATGTAGAAGGCGGTTTTGGTCTTCTTTTATTCAGTCTCATTAGTTGGGACTTCCCTATACTAATACCAGATGACAACCGAAAGCCAGATTAAAAGAAAGCCAGGTTTCCACTTTAACAGGCCAGGTGACAGTTTTCCCAGAGTCCACAACTCCAGGTGTTGTATCAGCGCATGGTTCACTGTGAAATGTTTTCTAGGGTGGTAGAGAGACATGTGACTGAAGAATATGATAGGGCCAAATAAGCAACTATATTAGAAGAAACAGCATTTGACACTACTACCTTAAAGAGTGAATGACTACAGGACCAGAGAAAACCAGAATCTGCCAAATTTCAGAAATAACTCAGCATCTTTAAGGGAAACCTCAATATCATCACATTGAGACTCTGAAGAGTAGCAAGTACTTGATTCAAATCCTTTTACTATGGGCTCTACTCTCTCTCATAGTCATTGTGCAAGAAGATTTTGAACTTCAGAATAAGCCTGCTACTATAATATAGAAAGTTTATTATTTGTAGAAAACTAGTGAATGGGTTTTATTTAAATAGGGTTCTCCTCTCAGCATAATTTTGTCATGGCAGTTATTACTTATTGTGGACCACAGGAGGAAAAAAAAAGTCTTCTTGTTGTTTACTTTTTAAATTTAGGAATTTTTTTCTCATTTTCTGCTGCTTGATACCCTCTTGCCTGGGTTCTTGGGAAGTTTTATTCAGTAAGTATTGTTAAATAAAAATATGGGAGGCCATTTTTTGAACTATGTTCCCAAACTAGGCTCTAACAGACCAGACCAAACTAAAATGTAATGCCATATAATCGAAATGAAACTTGAAGGAAGGAGACAGATCTCAAAACAGACCAGTTTTTCCTGAAAGTGGGAGATTCCCGTCTATCTGAATTCCCTATCCTTTGACCCTTACAAAAAAGTAAACTGGAGTAACCTGATGTTATCCAAATTTTTTTTTCTATTGTTCTATTTCCTTGTTCCCACCTTACAAAACCCACTTTTTCTTCTATTGCCTAGTGAGACCTTTCACTCTCTCTTGTGATTCATGAATTACAAATAAAAGCTAATTAGATCTATAACAAAATTTGTTGTAGTTTTGTCTTTTGATGGTATGCAGTTAGAACTCAGGAATATCCATGCTGCTTTTACTTCATCATCTTCTCATTTGAAAAGCTCCTGCTTGGATTTCTTTTCTTGATCTCTGAGGCAAAACAGTTACCTCATTTAGATGAATATGTCAGACAGTCGCTATTCACAGATAGACTCTCAGAAACAGCCATTCCATCTTCCTCCTCAGATTCTTGGCAGGAGGACTGAGAGGTCATATTGAAGAAGATACTGCCTGATTGTGTCACATACAGTGTGGTTTTAGGAAGTGTTTCTTTGAATGGAAAAAGAAATATTTAAACTCTAACACGTGTCAGGCACTGGGGATACAATACTGACCAAAGACATAAGCCCCACAAAATATAGACTAGAGACCCATAAAGATACTAATTTTATAAATTGTGAGGAAAATATCCACCCTAGTTAGACCTTTGTAAGATACATAGATAAGAAAATTTCTAAAAGGTACATAATTATAGTAGAAACCAGGCAAAATGAACATTCTAGCCTGGTTCCATCTCTGCCAACTAATGTTCTTGTCTTTCAGTATACCATGGTGACTGAAAATGTAAAAACCACCAACCTCAAGAAAATCTAAAAAACAAAAACATCTGAAACATTAATCTAACACCAAGAAACATTATAACCAACTTAAAACTGTTCTTTTTTCTTTCTTTTTTTAGTACAGACTGAGAGCTATTATTTTTTAAATGGTAAGAAATATCATGATTATTTACAAAGATCTTTTCTATCCATGTAGAAATAAAGCAACACTTTCATAACGATTAAATCAGTAAACTAGAACCCTTATGTAATGATCTGTAATTTTTCACACAAGAAATTTTTAAAATTTTTCAGGTTATAGAACAGTATTTCTGGGCAAACCTAACAAGGCAGTAGTTGTAAAACATTCTCAAACTCCAAAACACCCTCAATTTCAGTATGAACAATGATGTGTTGTATACTAAACCTAAAACTAAGAAGAAGCATTGTGGGTTGGTCACAACTCAAATTTCTTATCACAACAAGGACTGCCTAAGGATTTTACCACTGAAATCAGCCCTTCAAATAACTAGGAAGACAGTAATGGTGGTCACTGCTCTCCAAAACCAATGATTTTCCGATTTGTTGAAAGGAATATTTTTTCGATCTTCAATAAGTTTCCTTTGTTCTGAAGTTATTCCTCTTGCCTAGACAAAATTAGAGTACTAACTCAATATTGTCATAAAAAATATGCTTTCTTTTTTCTACAATACCAATTCAGCTACTCAAGATATAGAAACCACAATATTAGCAGAAAATCTTACTGATATGAAGCTTATTTTATATTCAAATCATTAAAGATGATTCTACTGCATTCATTTAATTTAATAAGCAAACATTTACAGAAAGCCCACTGTAAAGCTAACACTGCTAGGTACTGCATATTCATTTCATCCAGCACTCTGAGATCATTACTCCTAGTTTACAAAATAGGAAACAGGCTTGGATTAAGGTTGCTTACCTAAAGATTTATAGCTATTAAGATTCAGTACCATCTTTGAAACTCAGATATGTCTCAGCCAAGGTTTATGCTTATTCCGTTAAGCCAACCTGTCTTTCAACATGACATATTATCGTGCAGTACAAAGAGAAAACAAAAGGCACAGGTGACAGTGACATGATGCCATTATGACTATCCCTTTTATATAAAAGTCCCTTCTTAAGACAGCGACCACTCTCTTTTTATCAGACCCGTAAACATCAACTTTCCTTCAATCAGGGCCCCCTGGATGGTGGTCCTGGGCCATGGAAAAAAGAAGAGAAGCTTTTAGAAAAGAAAAGAGGCTTCCTCCAGCAAAGTAAAATGAAATGAGATTTGTCCTAGGCCTGTTTCAGGACTAATGGGTCTTGGTAATTTGTACCAGCACTCTACTTTTTCTCCACACCCGAAAACTTACGCACATACCCCAATTGTTCTTGCTTACTAAAGTACTCTTAATCTGTTAAGTGCAGCTTTATACTTACATTTAATTACAAATATTTTGACAGTCTGAATTGATAAGATTTTAGGCAAAACACTGAAATCAAATTCTGTGGACTCTAACCCAAAGAATCTATTCAACCTTGTCATCTTGCTTCCTTATCAATTCCCAACACAACTCCAAAATAGTAATAATTATTACTTCTTAGTGAATCTTATTTTGTGCTAGCCCTTATTAAATGTTCTACATATGAACTATGATTTTATTGTTGTAACAAACCTGTGATATAGATGCCATATTACAAGTGAAGAAATGAGGCTCAAAAGCTATGTTACACTGCTTCTCAAGCACTGTTTGTCTGATACAAAGTAGTTGCCCCTCTGAGTCTCTTACCTTTCTGAAACCCACTCCCAGGGCAGTGGAAATCACATAGTATTGTGGTCCTAGATAAACCATTCCTGGCTTCAGCCTTAGCTAATGGTTTTATATCTGAGATAAGAATAAGGAATATTAATATCAATGCAGAACATTAAGAAATAGATTATTTCAACACAATGTCAAAGTCAAATGGAAAATGATAAAATTGACGTGGTTAAACCTAGTGGTTGAAAGCCCAGATTCAGTAGTTAGATAAGGTACAAATAGTAGTTCTGTCTAGTACCTAGCTATGTAACTTGAGCATATTACTCACTATCTTTAAATCTCAGGTGTCTCATCTATAAAAGGAGATTTAAAATGGTACTTCTATCTTACATGATTATTTGGAGAATTAAATGAGGGATAACACATGTAAAATGTTTAAAGATGTGTCTGGCATCTAGGGAGTCCTCAATATGTTACTCTTATTAGCTGTTATTCAACCTTCTGTTATCAGTTGTAAGAAGGCTTTAAAATACACTACTTTATCATAAATTTATTTTGATATCAGAAGAAATAAGACTAGCAGTCGTTAGAGATACCTAATTCAAATCCTAGCTTGATTTGGGTACTCCCTACAAGGTTAGAATAATTATTTTCCAAACCAATAACATACCCAAGGTTACATGGGAAAAGTGCAGTTTTAACTGTTTTTAGGTGGCAAGGAAACCATTCTTTAAACACTCAAAGATCAGTAATAGTGTTAGTGGTCCTTAAAGTGTTGTCTGGGGACCCTGGGAGTTGCTGAGACTTTGCAGGAGGTCTGAGAGGTCAGACCTATTTTAACAGGACATACTAAGAAGTTACTGGCTGGCCGGGTGTGGTGGCTCATGCCCATAATTCTAGCACTCAGGGAGGCTGAGGTGGGAGGATTGCGTGAGGTCAGGAGTTTGAGACCAGCCTTGGCAAGAGATCCTATCTATGCTAAAAATGTAAAGAAATTAGCCAGGCAACTAAAATAGGCAAAAAAAAAAAAAAAAAAAAATTAGTCAGGCATGGTAGTGCATGCCTGTTGTCCCACCTACTTGCCCGGGAGTTTGAGGTTGTGGTGAGCTAGGCTGATGCCATGGCTTTCCAGCCTGGGCAACAGAGTGAGACTCTGTCTCAGAAAAAAGAAAAAAAAAAAACGTTAACTGGCTTTTTCATTCTCATTCTCCCAATGTATATTGGCTATACAACTTGTGACTGTGTCATTGCTCTGATTTGTGAATGTAATTGTGCTTATGGTTTTTAAATTTCTCAATTTTTAACATCCAGCAGGTGATCAATAAATGCTAGTAGTTATGATAAGACTTTCCCACTCTGGGCCTGTTCCCATGTAGAAGGCGGTTTTGGTCTTCTTTTTCTTCAGTCTTCATTAGCTGGGACTTCCCTATACTAATACCAGATACGATGACATCAGAAAGCCAGGATAAGAGAAAGCCAGGTTTCCACTTTAACAGGCAAGGTGACTGAATTGCTGCAATAAAATTTGAACAGCCTGAGGCACTGCCTCTTGTGGATGAGCAAAGAAAGTGGTTTCTTGAGATGGAATCTACTTCTGGTGAAGATGCTACGAACATTCTATAAAAGACAACAAAGGATTGAAAATATTATATAAACCTAGTTGATAAAACAGCAGGGTTTGAGAGGGCTGCCTCCAGTTTTGAAAGAAGTTCTTCTGTGGGTAAAATGCTGTCAAACAGTAGTGCATGCTACAGAGAAATCTTTCGTGAAAGGAAGAAGCAGTTGATATAGCAAACTTCATTGTCTTATTTTAAGAAATTGCTATAGCCACTCCAGCCTTCAGCAACCACCAGCCTGATCAGTCAGCAGCCGTCAACATTGAGGCAAGATCTTTCACCAGGAAAAATATTACGATTCCCTGAATGCTCGTTCAGATGATCACTAGCATGTTTTAGCAATAATGTATTTTTTAGTTAAGATACGTACATTTTTTTAGACATAATGCCATCATACACTTAATAGGCTAAAGTGTAGTATAAATATAACTTTTATGTGTACTGTGAAACTGGAAATTATTGCTATATTCACTTTATTGCTGTGGTCTGGAACTGAAACTGCAGTACCTCTGAGGTATTGCCTGTATTGGTGAAATTATTATCCTTCTCCTTTTGTGTGGTTCTTTCTTCTCACAAAGGATATCACCTGTAATACTTATCAATACTAGTACAGAATATAGATGAAACTCTAATTTTTTCCTTTTTTTAACTTTACTACTTTTTTTCTTTCTTACCTTACGATAGTGGACCTTGCATGATATGATATGTACAAGAGTAATTTTGGCCCTATACTTAAAACTAAAACTGACATTTAAGTAAACTTTTCTTACAGAAAATACAATCCTTTGGTAATTAGGCTTAGCTTGCTTTCCCATAAATTAATCTCTTTTCATAAGTTTATAAACTCATAAGAAATGCTATAAATTTTGCTTAAGTCACTAGCGTAAGCCAAGATAGAACTTAATTTTTCTTAATGTATGCTCAGCAGATTTAATTTAATAAAGGTTATAAATTGATTTTAATTAAAGATATTTAGAACATGAGAGTTAATTGATAGTGTTGAATAGTAAAGATACTAAAGTCATAAGCCAAAGCAATATGAATAAAAATATAGCCTAGACACAGTTTTAACAAGAGTTTGAAAATACATTTTTTTTATTAAGTGATATGATCATACTCAAATGTAGGCCACCAATTAGATTACTTCTTTTATAGGCTCATATATGCATAAAAAGTATCATTTTTAAATCTTAAGAATAAAATTATGGACCTCTCTGAATTACCTTTTTAATGTAAGAATTATATTTATCTCTTGTTTCCTGTTGCACAAATATTTCAGGTTAAACATGAAAAAGTGAATCATGCTAATTTACATTTTCAACTGAAATGAGACCAAGTTTACTCTTCTTGTCTGTTGAGTAAGAAAAAGATTGGTCATGTGTGTGAGAAGTTGAAAAAACTGCAGTGTAATGTTCACTGTTTTCCTGTGACTGGTGGGCTATTCTTTTCTTCCCAAAAATCTAGAACCTGTCTGAGAGTGATTAGGAAAACTCATCCTAAATGTATAAGACTGCAGCTCTTTTTCTTTATTTCTCAAGTCAGATTTTCATAGTGGATTCAGAAAAAGGATCCCTTGTCCAGTTACACACTTGTGTTGAAAGGGAAAGAAAATCTGTTAGATTTTGTTCTCCAGGTGATTTCCAATAAGACTAGAGACTTGCTGATACCTTTCTTCACTCTAAGGCCCAAGTAGCAGTGGAAACATTTCAAGATTGTTTTTGGAACATGACATTTTCAAAAGCTCATTTTCTTTTAAATCCAAGAATCTTGTCCTTTGAAGTAAAAAAAACTAAAGAAACAAGCAAACCCAGCTGTTTTCTTCACACCTAACAGGGACTGAAAAATAAGTGCTACATTGCCTGGTTTCTGCAGCCATTCTTCATCTTCAAAGCATTCAATAGAATCTAGCCTACTGTTTTATTTAAAGGACCGCTTTCAGCTCAGATACCCTGTTGAGAACTTTGTTAAGTCCGTGGCTTTCTTTGTGTGGGAAGAGTTGTTCTTTAAACATTTCAGTGAAATAACTTTTGTTTAATGAAGTTAACCATGTTGTAGCATTGTGCAGAACTTTAAAAATTTTGTCCCAAGAGTTTTTGGTACTCAGTCCCTCTACACAGATGTTTTCTGTGTCACTTTGGGTCCTCTGAGAAACAGATGTTAAGATTTGATGTTCAGGGAATTCCTTAGCATACCTCATTCTCCTCCAGGTCTGTTGGAGCAATCCCCATTGTAGTATTCTCACCTAGCTAAGTAGTTAACTGGGAGGAGCCAGAGGCAGTGTGGCCAGATTCCAAGGTGAGATAGCTAGAGGCTGTCAAGCAGCTCTGCTGCTCATAGCAGATTGGATTGAAGGGTTATTTGAACAGGGTACCACTAAGGCCGCCACACCCCCCCTTATTTTGTTCAGGCTTTGACACGGTTCCCCTGTGTGGACTCCCTTCTTTTTTTGCTCCCGTTTGACAACTCTACGCATACGGATGTTCTCACTCTGCTCTACCTCTGACCTCTGAGGCTTCTCCACTGCATGGATCACTCTTCATCCTTCTCAGAGTCAGGCTCTGACACTCATTGCTGGTCTGCCTCTGTTTCCCCCCCACCATCCCTCACAGAAAGACTCTCCTCACCTGCTTCGACTGACTCCCCAGTTTTGGATTACCGTCCTGCCTCTCACACATGCACCTAACTTGTTTGACTCTACCTAATGGCTTTAGGACTAAATTGTTGAGGGCGAAAAGGAAGAGCCTTCCAGGTTTCTTACACCTACAACTGCCTAGAATATGATTCCATTCCCTAAATAGAGAAAGTAATAGGAGGATCTAAGAACAAATTTGGGCCTCAGGTGGGTGTGAGAGGAAATAGAAGTTTGGGTTTTAAATAATGAGTTTGGGGTGACTGTGGGATGCCTTAGTAAAATTAATAAGCTCAGTAGACAGGTCCAACTGGAGATAATAGAGTTGATAGTCATTAGCTTCTATGTGATAGTTGAAACCGGAGATTTCAGAGAAGCAAGGAGAGAGCCATGGCACAATAGCAGTGGTGCCTGAGGGATGCACTGAGGGGTGAAGTTAAGGGACAGGAGAGTTGTAAAGAAGAGGGAGGGAGTGACCAAACAGTGTAAAAAGCTATGAAAATAGCAAAAGATCCATTGGGATTTAACCAGTTTAAAATTTAGTTAAGATGATGTAAGCCCAGATCACAGAGGTACTGGAGTGAATGGGAATGAGAGATTACTTGGCAAAACAAGATACGTATTATAATTTAAATGACATAAAAAGTATTGTCATGTGGACTGAGAAGTAGTGTTTTGCATCCTTGCCAGTAAAGATATATATGATTGATTAGGCATGTGGATTTAAATGATTTGGCTCAGATCCATAAAGCTTTATGAATTACTTTCTGCTTGTAGGATGACACTCCCCAGTATTGCCCATTTTGTGTTGATTTTGCGAATCTACATTACTGAGGATCTTTTTATCCAATTTTGCAGTCCCTGAAAGATTTTCACCTTTAAAGTTACAAATGTGATATATCAGCTGCAGTATAGGAGATAATAGAACCAGAATTACTCAAAAATTGATAATTGTTTTTGAAATACTAATCTTTTAATCACATAATTGGTTTTTTATAGCCTGTGCTGAAAATAAGGAGTTTGATATAGAACAAAAAATAGTTTTTATGACTTAGAAGATAATTTACAAATAAATGTTAAGATATTAGGATTTATGCCCTACCATTTTCAAAGTCATAATGTGAAGTCAGTGTGTTAGTAAGTGCTATGGCTCATAGAGGACTGCTGGTAATTAGGGAGGCTCTTTTAGGATTCAGTGAAAATCCTAAACTGTTTGGAGAAGTGATTCCAAGCTTTGGGTTATCCTTCCTGATGGTTAGTACAGTTGATTTATTTTCTTGTGTCTTAATGACTTGGTAGCTCAAGCCTAATGGATTGTACCTACTATGTAACTTCTTAATTAATGTTGCCCAGTCATTTGGAAGCTTTGATAATTTGCTTAAACCACCCCTTGTTTCATTAGTGTAATATGTATTCCTAAGTGTCTACTATGATTTCTAGGTCAGTCTTTTCCTTGAAATCTTCCTTAGAGGCTCACCACTGCAGTTAAATCTAAGACAGGCTCTCAGAGCTCCATTTGTTTACCATGTGTATCTATGCCTACTTTTATTCCATCCTAAACTAAGAATTTCAAATGATTTTGAATTATCAGAGGCTCTTTTTGAAAAACAAGGTTCTTGAGAAACTAGTTAAAAAGTTCTTGAGAAACTAGTTTATAAAAACACACACACACTGAAATTAGGTCTGAAATGCCGCTAAATCAACAAAGGATAGTGGCTGAAAGTTACCCTGTATTTTCTAGGACTTGGGAATAGTCATGGAGTAGCTCTGTTTTCTCTAAATAACCTATTTTTGAATTTTTTGAAGAGCGAAATTATTGTAATACTTGTTGTTCATCCTGGGATGAAGGTGATTGTAGACATCTGTTTTAAGTACCCCTGGGTCAGGACCTCTCTGGACTTACAAATTCCGTGGAAGACACTGCCAGAAGAATGTTGTTCTGCCCACTTATAAAAGAAGTAGGAATGTCCCTCTCCCCTTTTCTTTCTCCAGCGATTGCTTTATGCAAACTCCAACTTTATTTTATATGGACTATCTAAACTTTTGATTTATTTGAAAACTTTATTGATGAATATCTATATTGGAGCTTTTAATATTTCTGATCATTTATCCTTTGTTAGGTTGGCAGAACCATAACAGTACATAACGCTGTGGCTTCTTCATTGATATCTCAGAATACTCTGTGAATCTTGCATTGCAAGCAATGCTCAGTCTAGAGGATTTAGATCAAGTAGGTATAATCCATCCTTATTATTTGCGGATTCTGTATTTGGAAATTCGCCTATTCAATAAAATTTATTTGTAACCCCCAAATCAGTATTTGTGTGTGACACTTTCACAGTCATTTATGGACATGTGCATGTATAGAATGGTAAAATATTTGAGCCACCTGACATACCTGTTTCCAGTTGAGCTCAACAAGGTAGTCTATGCTCTGCCTTCTTGTTTCAGCTCTCGTACTGTAAACAAGTGTCATTTTCATGGTGTATAGTGAGACATTTTCCCCATTTTTGTGCTTTTTGTTGGTGCTTGTACTGTTCAAAATGACCCCCAAACATAGTGCTGAAGTGCTGTCTAATGTTCCTAAGTGCAAGAAAGCTGTAATGTGCCTTGTGGAGAAAATAATATGTGTTAGATAAGCCTCATTCAGGCATGAGTTATAGTGCTGTTGACCGTAAATTTAATGTTAATATATATTTCCCCTAGGAGCAATGGTTCAGTATTTGCTAATTCAGAGATTGGAGCTACTTTATAGAATATGATTACTGTGAATAATGCGAATCAACTGTATTTAATTAAGGGAGGTGATTTATAGAGACTTCAGATATCAGAAATATTTTATAATTCTCTTTCTCTGAAACCATTGTTTCAGGTATGTTTAAATACATGCATGCAGAGTTGTGATGTTAAATTTAATTTTACTATGGATTCTGGTCAAAAGAGTTTGAATGCCACTGATTAACTTGAAAGAAACATTTCTAAACATTATCCTCCAGAAAATTAATATGTACCTGAAGCATATTGAGTGCTCAGTAATATTTGGTTTAAAGTAATAATCTTTGAGCACTGAAGTGATTATGGTTTTAGAAAAGAAGACAATAGCAATATTAGAGATTAATATTCTTTCTGGATTTTATCATGTAGTTACTGTATACTAAGGTACATGAAAGAAGACTCAGTTGGGTGTCAAATTCTTGTCCCTGCTTTGCTTGAAGCTAGCCTGAAGCTAGCAGTATTGAGAAATTTACTTAATCCCTTTGAGCCTTGATTGCCTTATCTGCAAAGTGAGGAACATTTTCAGTTTAAAAATTCTAGAGATTTTTTTTTTACTAGTATTATTCCTGACCTTGAATCATGCTAGTCTCATAACATCCATTTGCCTAGAAAATCATGCAATTTAATGTCAGATATATTGGCTATCAGATTCTATTTTACAGAACTCAAGTTCAGCCTCATTAGTTATTAATAAAAACATAAGTGATGTATTTGATATATTTTGACACTACTGCTAGGGACAAGAAGAAATAAAAGACCATTCAATTTTTTACTGAATTTTAGGATACAGGATTCTATTTGTTGAGGTTTGTGTTTTATGACAAAATGGTCTAAATCATACCAAGAAGTGTTGTCTAAAAAATATTAGAATTGACCATACTTTATTTATTGATTTCCCCCCCCCCCCCCGGTTGGCAGTTTCAAGTTTTACATCATGGGTGCTTAATTTTTTTAATGTGTATAATGTCTTGGCATTATTTTATGTGACCTTAAAATGTCTATATAGATACCAGCAAAGGATAAAATTTAAGAATGAATATTATGCAAAGATGATATATCAGATAAAATTTTAGAGCTTATGTTAAAAACACAAAAGTAAACATGCTTGATACATAAAATTTGAAAAATATGATAAAAAATAAATTAAAAGCATCTATAATACCACTGCCTAAAATGTGGTTTATTTTGAAATACTGTCTTTCTAGTCTTTATACAGTTTAAAAATCATACTGTGATCATTATAATTTTCTACATTTTTCCCTTAGCATAATATAATATAAAATTGACATTTTCACAATTTTGTTTTTATGTCCATCATGTTTAGGGATTGCACTTTGTATACTCCATCTCATAGATTCCTTTTTCTTGAACATTTAGGTTTTGATTTTTATTCACAGTTTATTTTTTGCTTTTGTGGGTAAAACTGCAGTGAGCATCCTCTGTATAATTTTTTTTTCTATTTTAGGATTACTTCCTTAGGATAGATTGCCAGAAGTGGAGTTACTGGGTCAGAGGGTATGAACTTATGAACTTTTTTTAAATAAAATTTTTGATTTATTTGCTGTCAGTCAGTTTATATTCATTGTGAAAAATAAAAATCATAATGATTATACTTGTCACCTGTTCGAAAAGTGTGTTCTAATGCAAGATTCTGTGATCAGAGCAGTTTGGGAAATTCCCAGGGTAAAAAAGCATTTTAACTTGATTTGCCTTGGCATTTCCTGAACTTAACTGAACACTGAATAGATTTTTAAGATACATTTCTTAACATTTTGTGAATTTTTTACACAAGATATAGTTTATGAAGTAGTGCTCTAAAATTTAAAATTGTTTTATTGGTTAAATTATGTTTTATTGGTTAGAGGAACTAAATTGAACTATAAAGCATCATGCTAAGAATTATTTATAGAAGGAGACTAAAAGAAAGCTGTTTACTATGTGATTTTCGTGTATGTCTTTATAATAAAGTCTCATAATTTTTACAATTTAAATATTCTATATTGATTACTAAAGAACATCTTAGTGCCTTGGTGTCATGAAATACTTTTTACAATCTTCAATGATATCTAGAACATAGACATGTAATATGAAAAGAAGATAATGTAGATTGTACAAATCTTATTTTTTTCCCCCACATTTTTTCCTGCAGAATGTGAAAACCTTTGCATCTTCTGATAGTCTAGCCAAGGTCCAAGAAGTAGCAAGCTGGCTTTTGGAAATGAATCAGGAACTGCTCTCTGTGGGCAGCAAAAGACGACGAACTGGAGGCTCTCTGAGAGGTAACCCTTCCTCAAGCCAGATAGATGAGGAACAGATGAATCGTGTGGTAGAGGAGGAACAGCAGCAGCAACTAAGACAACAAGAGGAGGAGCACACTGCAAGGAATGGTGAAGTTGTTGGCGCAGAACCTAGACCTGGAGACCAAAATGATTCCCAGCAAGGACAATTGGAAGAAAACAATAATCGATTTATTTCAGTAGATGAGGACTCCTCAGGAAACCAAGAAGACCAAGAGGAAGATGAAGAACATGCTGGTGAACAAGATGAGGAGGATGAGGAGGAGGAGGAAATGGACCAGGAGAGTGATGATTTTGATCAGTCTGATGACAGTAGCAGAGAAGATGAACATACACATAGTAACAGTGTCACAAACTCCAGTAGTATTGTGGACCTGCCTATTCACCAACTCTCCTCCCCATTTTATACAAAGACAACAAAAGTGAGTATATTCAATTTACTGTTAACCTGAGAAACTTTACACATCTATTTTAATTATAATGAAATCTTCCTCAAAATCTTTGTATTACTGCAAATTAACCTTTAGATATATATTAATAAAATGAACTAATTTTTGTTTTACAGAAGATATTAGAAAGTATTACAAATACAAATACTGATAATGGGACAGTCTTAATTACGTGTGTAGGTAAAGTGATCCCATTACTATGGAAAATCATTAACATCAAATTTTCTTATAAGCCTTGCCCCCAAGGCAGGAGTTAGTAGGTTGCATAGAGAGTTGGGGTGAGACATGATTTGTGTAAATCAAGTAATGAAGAAACATTTTATTTTATTTTATTTTTTATTTTATCTTATTTATTTTATTTTATTTTAGTTTAGTTTATTATTTCATTTTTTAGAGACATGGTCTTACTCTGTCGCCCAGTCTGGAGTATAGTGACGCAGTCATAGCTAACTGTGACCTCCAGCTCCCAGCCTCAAGTGATCTTCCCACCTCAGCCTCTCAAGTAGCTGGGACTGTAGGCAAACGCCACTGTGCCTGGCTAATATTTTTATTTTTTTATTTTTGTAGAGATGAGTTCTCACTCTGTTGCCCAGGCTGGTCTCAAAGTCCTGGGCTCAAGCAGTCCTCCCACCTCAGCCTCCCGAAGTGCTGGGAGTACAGGCACGAGCCACCTCAGCCAGCCAAAAAAATGTTTATTTAAAAAAACAGCTGATGGCATGGGCTGTTTATTTGCAAATGTCACTCCAAGGCATAAGTTACTGGAAGTTGCCTCAGATTAGTTCTGGTTTTTTATTTGTCATTGAAAAATTAGGTGGAAATCATGAATATCCATGTGGAACAACTTAAATTATACTATACTTTGAAAGAAACATTTTAACTTAAATAATAGCTTAGCTGTTTTACCTACATTAAAAGACCATCTGTAGTAGTTCATCTTCTTACTGTTATTTGCTTGTTTTAAAAATTTTACAATGAATTATTTATTTTAGCCCATGAATAATATACAAACAGATTTAACATCATCTCCTTTAACTTAACTTGACCTGGAATGAAGTATCTTTCTTATACACTTGGATTAATACTTGAATTGCAAAATCATTTTTGCTTCAGCTTGGGAGACTTAAGCTGTTTCTAAAACATGTTTATCACTAATTTCTATAGCCTTTCGTAAGTCAGGTTTTATTTAGCTGGTGTGATCTAAGAAGGAAATGGCATCAAGTAGTAGTTTTCATCTATTTTACCATACCTGTCTCAAGATGTTGAAGCAGTAGCTTTGGATCTCAGCCAGATGGCTCTCCTGCTAACAACTACAGAACTGCTTTGTTAGTAAGGCTCAGACCCTTTACAGTGTTGTTCCCCCAGCTTCCAGTCCCCAGTCTTGATCTTGCTCCCTCAAGGTTACTGTATCTCTCCTCCTTTTTCCTGAAGGTTCAGTTAGAGGAACAGGGATTTAATACTTAAGGTTCAATTGTACTATCTTATTTAAGAAAGAAGTTTAATCAAAGCTAAGCTTTGCAAAGCAGTACAAAGTTATTGCTGATTTCTGCTACACTTTAAAATAAAAAAGCTAGCTAGACAAAACGTATCTTTTTCTAAAACGAAAAGTCATCATAGTATCCTGTAGGAAAACTTCCAGTACACAGGTTTGACAGGTGGTTTATCTTTTTTACCTTCAAGGTGAAATCGTAAATGGAACTTTTAGGTATATCTTATGTGGTTATATAGTTACATCTTTAAAGATAAAGTATACTGAATTTAAGTTAGCTTTTTCTGGTGATTCTGAATCATGAATAATAGTTACTGTACTGTATGTACAAGACATCAGGAGTAGAGTGGGTTCTAACAACAGTAGGGATAGATGTGTATATACATTTATGTATATGTGTATAGGGACAGATGTGTATGTGGGTTTATATGTATGTATATATACATTTTTGGTATATTGTTTTTGTTTGTTGTGAGATCATTTGCCTTTATAAATATGGCATGGAGAATGTAAAGGATTGCCAAGGCAGTGGTGCCTTTCTACAAAGTAGTATTTCAGCCTGAAATTGGCCTAAATGTTTTCCTTTTTCTCCATTACTGAAACACTTCTTCAGGATCATTTCCGGAGTACTTTATTTTTCAATAACATTAAAAAAAATTCACCTAGTAATGCATTGCTTAAAAAGAATGTGTAAATCACCCATCTGTATAAATCTTGTGGTAAAGAGGGTGAGGCTCTCACTGTTCAAGTACTTTATTTTGGCATAGATTTAAATTCTCCATCATTATAAACATAAGCACTTCTGCACACATTACCCTAGGCCATAGTGTCAATCAAGTCATCTTAACTTTGAAGAGAGTAGAGGCATAAAAATCATTTTAAAAAAAATCCATCCCTCCTACCCCCTTTTTTGGAGACAATTTCACTCTATCGTCCAGGCCAGGGTGCAGTAGCATCATGATAGCTTACTGCAACCTCAAGCTCCTGGGCATAAGCCATCCTTCTTGCCTCAGTCTCCCAAGTAGCTGGGACTACAGGTACGTGTCACCATACCTAGCTAATGTTTTCTATTTTTAATAGAGATGGGGTCTTGCTCTTGCTTAGGTTGGTCTCAAACTCCTGAGCCCAAGCTATCCTCCTGCCTCAGCCTCCCAGGGTATAGGATATAGGCATGAACCCCCACACCTGGCCTAAAATCCCATTTTAAAATGTTCATGTAGGATTAGCCTTGTACAAATTTTACTTAGGATACCTTTCAAATTTTATGTTTTGACAGTCTCCTAAACGAACCCTGTGGACAGTTAGATTTATTTATTAATCATTCCTTGATATGCCACATAAGCAAATATGATATGAATGAGGGAAAAAAAAGTTCTTCCTCGCATTGGTTTATTTAAAAGCATTTTGAAAGCTGTCAAAACCCTGAGGAAAAATTTATTTCCCCCTAGTCACTAAAGGTTTATTCTTATAGGAGCCTATGACAAACAATATAGGTTAGAAATTCCATGCTGTCCTAATGTTAAAAGTCAAAGGTAGTGGTAGTAAGGAATTGCTGTTAATTAAGCACATACTGTTTGCTTGGTCCTGGTCCTGTGACAGATAAGTAAACAGATGTTACAGAGAGGCCAAATGATTAACCCCAAATCACACTATAAGTGATGAGAGCTTTTAATCCTGGTCTGCCTAATTTCAAAAAACCTCTTTTCTTTCCATGTGCTATGCTGCCCCCTATGGTAGAATTTGGCAAACATCACTCAACAAGATTTTCAACTTGTAGAGTCAAAAAGGTTCTTCTAGACTCTGAGTGTGATGACTTTTTAATACCATGTCCCATTTAAAATCATGAGAGCTGCCCTATAGAAAGTACAGAGAGCTCAGTTAACTACTTTTCTCTGTGCTGTTTAACAAAACCTTATTGAAGATATGAGGGCTTGAGGCTAAAGTTATAACAGGAAGAAATGACAATGTAAAAAGGAATTTGAGACTGGAAAACAGAGGTCACTCTCTTTAGAGTCCATCAAATGTGCTTCATAACCTGGGGTTCTGTGCTGGCCATTTCTCTAAATTTGACTAGTCGGCTTGCAAATTCTAGAGTCAACTTACTTCTCCAGATATGGCTGACTATGTCTTCAGTTTCAGTTCTCTCTGTCAATATCCTTATCATAATTTTTAAAAAAGTCTTATTGTCTAAAGAGATACTTAGCTCATATTGAAGAATATTTGATGTATTTTATGCATCGTGTCATCAACCCATTTTCTGCTAACATGAAAAGCAAATGAGTTTACTATTAGGCCAGGTCTTATATCCTTCTGATCTTTTCATGAAGAGGCATATTTGAGCACTAATTTCTGATGATTCCATATCTGTCTTAGTGCCTTCTATCTGTTCTCTTCTCATATAACTTCATTCCTTATTTCACATTAGTCTGTCCTGTGCCTCCTGCCCCTCATCTTGATTGTTAGATTTCTCCTGGCAGCTAAACAGTTTTTATCCATTTGCCTCAAATAAGAAATGTTTGTTTATATATATATATATATATTTTTTTTTTCAAAGACATAGTGTGTCTAGTGTGTCAGAGTCTAGAGGCCTAATATCCTTTTTTGTCTCTAGGTTCTAAACAATTAGGGGATTCAGCCACAAGGATCATTAGCCAATCAGGGAATCAAAATAACAGTTTTGTTTTGGCTGCTGGGAAACTTTGTAGGACGATGTGGCTAACATCAGAAATCAAACAGGGCTCTAAGCATTTCAAATAATACTCATAATAACCATGGCCCATTTCTCCTGCCTTTATGAAGGAGAAAAAAATAGTAAAGAAACATCGAGTCAGCCTAGTTTAACTCAATTTTAAACATGTGGGAGGATGGTGGAAATGGGGGAAGGGGATACAATGGACAAGAAGAATTTTCCCCTAATGTAGTAGAGTGATAAGAGCTTTTCAGATCTGAGCTTGAATTCTGATTCTTGTTATATGACCATAAGTATGTAATCTCATTGAACCTGTTTCCTTATCTGTAAAATAAGACTACAGTGCTTACTTTTCAGGATTTTTGTAAGGATTAAGTGAAATAATATATGTAAAAGCAGTAACACAGTGCCTGGGACACTCAGGTAGTTTACAGATATAGGCTTTGTGACCTCATTTTGTCTGTCTCTATCCCTCACCTCTAAACCTACAAAATATACTTCATTCCTCACAACAGATGTCAATCTGTCTATATATATACTTTGTGACCTCTAACGTGCAGTCATTATATCACCCTCTAGTGGAAAAAGATATAAATAGAGAAATAGATAACTACTTTAAAAAGGGCACACAGGAAGATTGTGTATATATAATAAGCTGGGCCCATCTTCAATAAAAATAAAAATATCTCATAAATTTCCAAGCGTATGCACAGATCTTCCTAGTTGATAGGTTTGTACCATTTCCTTTCATTAGAATTTAAGCCAGCCTCTCTGAACTTCTAATTTTTAACTAAAGCTTCTGTGTACTTAAATGTTTTGTGAATCTTCCATATGGATACTAAAATGAATTTTAGCTAATGGTTAATTTCTAATTGGTGCCTGTTACTATAGTTTTTGTTTGTTTGTTTTTTGAGACAGGGTCTTACTGTGTTGCCTGGGCTAGAGTGCAGTGGCGTCATAATCATAGCTCACTGCAGCCTCAAACTCCTGGGCTCAAGCAATCCTCCTGCCTCAGCCTCCGGAGGAGCTGGTACTACAGGCATGTACCACCATGCCTGGATAATTTCTTCTGTTTTGGGTAGAGACGGGGTCTTGCTCTTGCTCAGGCTGGTCTTGAACTCCTGAGCTCAAGAGATCCTCCCACCTTGGCCTCCCAAAGTGCTGAGATTATAGGCGTGAGCCACTGCACCCGGGCCTGTCAGTATAGTTTAAAAAATATTTTTAACATTATTGTAAACCATAATAACTCTAAATGTTGGCCATGTTAATTCTGTATCTGATTCACTGCAAGTAATTAAAGATTATCATCATCATCATTATCATTTTTTAAGAGATGAGGTCTTGCTATATTGCCCAGGCTGGCCTTGAACCCCCTGAACTCAAGCAGTCTGTCACCGTGCCCAGCTCAAAGATTATTTTAATTATGTATTTTCATTGTAGACTAGTCTTCCCACAGAATGGGGGGTTTTAAAACTTTTTTATAGTGTTCCATTGGTGGAAAAATGGTTTGACTTTCTCTTATCATCTAAGCTGAAGAGCTTAATAGACTTGAACACTTAGTCTCCCTTTTTCTTAGCCCCAGGCACTTATAAGATAAAAATTGGAAGGTCAATGTTTAAAAACGTTAAGAGCATCTTTGCTTAGATTTCTGCTTGCACAAGGCTATAATGCCATGTTCTTGACAGTAAGTTGGCAGTACAAATGATTGGCTGAATTTTTCAAAATGATTTGTTAGCTCTGTATAGATCCACTAACCTCAATACAAATATCTGGTGGCCCATTTCCCAATGATGAAACCAGATCCATATATGGACATTTTCTTTCTACCTGATTTCATCACCATGCATCTCTCCACTTGTTTTGAATGATGCCCTTTCCGGCTAGCCAGCCAGATCCTTTAAATCCCAGCCCAGATCCTGTCTGTATCCTTGTACGTCATAGATTTAGAAAATTCAATTCCTCTGAATCCATTGTTGGTTCTCCTCATGATGTAGCTTGTTTGGTAGTACCTTATGACTTTTTTTGGCAAGCTTTGTCTTGGGTTGACATTTAATTCTTTTAGTTTTTTGAACAGTAGAAATTTGATAAATTTGTCTCTAGTCTTGATTCAGGTTGAGAGTTAAAGTTTACAAATTGTAATGTGAACAATTGTCATTTTACCTCTTAATATATACCCAAGCTAGACCAGAAATTGTAAATAGGGGTGTTATTTTAAAGTTCAGTTTAAGACTCAAGTATTCAGTGTACATACTGGTAGTTACATTGAGGAATATTATAATACAGTTAGCAGTAGTAGGATAAGACTGCCCTGAGGAGAAATTAAAATCCCACTTTAGGAACCATTTTGCTAACATGCTGAAATCAATTGAGGGCAACTATATAGCCATTAAAAATCCCATTTTAAAGACTATTTAATAACAGAAAATGCTTACAAATATTTTATTAAACATGTAGAATTCAAAATTATGGATTTTGAATTGTGAAGCAAACATACATTAATATATATACATATGCATGGAAACAGATCAGAAGAAATTATTCCAAATATTAGGAATTATCTCTGAATGTGATTGAATAAAGGGTTATTTCTTTTTCTTCCATATGTACACTTCAGAGTTTCTCAACCTTGTTACAACAAACATATATGACTGTGATTTATTAGAAAGATGGCTGCATCTCCTAGAAGCCAACTGTTATTCTACGTAGCCTTTTTTGATGACTTCCATAATATATACTGCTTCTAATAGAGGATTGGATTGGATAAAAAGCTGTCCCTCACAAGAAATGGTATTATCTCTGTATGAAAATGCAGCTGAGTGTAGTAGAAACAGCACTGAACTCTTCAAGTCCTAGTATAACTGATTCTTCACATCTACGGGGCTCAGGAATCACCCTGGCAATTCTCTAAGATCAACTTAACACATTATTAGAATTAGAAGAATAATAGCGTAGTAGTATCTTTTCTTGTTTTTAATACATTTATTTAATATGTGGTTTCTTTAAAGAGTTCTTTAGTGTAGCCTTGATAGCACTTTTGGCTCTCCGTAAAACATAAATATTTTTTGTTTAAAAATCTTTCCGTGAGCAGTTTCAGAGTCTGTCTTTTAAAACCTGATTCTAAAGTGCTCAGTGCTTTACCAGGAAATCACCAGAGCCTTTCCCTTTCCTCCTCTCCCCTATTCCCAACTGCCCATATCATCAAACTAATTAATATATTTAAATTGTTTAGCTTTTTTATCCCAGTTTTAAGTCTCCTAAGATAGAATCCAAATTGGTCAGTGAAACTTTCGTTGTGTTCTCCCATTAATAGGTCCATAACAGCTGCGTATTCTTCAAATGATTCTCATATGTCCATATCAATGTAGTATCGTACAGAGTAGTTTCATTTCCCTAAAAATCCTCCATGTTCTGCCTATTCATCCATTTCTCCTTTCAGCCTCTCACAACCACTGATATTTTTACTGTCTCTGCAGTTTCGCCTTTCCCAGAAGGTCATATAGTTGGAAGCATGTGGTATGTAGCCTTTTCAGATTGGCATCTTTCACTTAATAATATGCATTTAAGTTTCCTCCATGTCTTTTCATGGCTTGAAAACTCACTTTGATCTTGCACTGAATAATATTCAGTTTTTGGTTGTCTCGATGTACCACGGTTTATTTATCTATTCACCTACTGAAGGACATCTTGATCCTTTCCACATAATTGAGAATTGTGAGTAAAGGTGCTGTGAACATCTGTGTGTAGGTTTTCCTGTGGGCTAAGTTTTCAGTTCCTTTTGGAGAAGTCTGATGACTGGATCGTATGTTAGTATCATGTTTATTTTTGTAAGAAACTGCCAGATGTCTTCCAAGTGGCTGTATCATTTTGTATTCCTATCAGCAATGAATGAGAGTTTGGTGTTGTCAGTTTTCTGAATTTTGACCATTCTGATAGGCATGTGTGGTGTCTACTTGTTATAATTTGCAATTCTCTAATGACATATGATGTTGAACATCTTTTCATATGCTTACTAGCTATCTGTAGATCTTCTTTAGTGAGGTATCTGTTCAGATCTTTTGCCCATTTTTAAATCGTTTTCTTATTGTTGAGTTTGAAGGGTTCTTTGTATATTTTGGGTAGTAGTCATATATCTAATATGTGTTTTGCAAATATTTTCTTCCATTCTGTGGCTTATTTTCTCATTCTTTTGACAGTGTCTTTCAGGAAACAGAAATTTTTAATTTTAATGAAGTCTAGCTTATCAATTATTTCTTTTATGGATCATGCTTTTAGTGTTGTATTGTTATAGCTAAAAAGTCATTTTCATAGTTCAAGGTCATTTAGGTTTTCTCTTATGTTATTTTCTAGGAGTTTTATAATTCTGCACTTTATATTTAGGTCTGTGATACATTTTGAGTTGATTTTTGAGAGGGATGTAAAGTTTGTATTTAGATTCATATTTTTGCGTGTGGATGTCCAGTTGTTCCAGCACCATTTGTGGAAGGCTATCTTTTCTCCATTGTGTTGCCTTTGCTTCCTTGTCAAAGATCACTTTACTATATTTTGGTCTCTCTGTTCTGTTCCATTGATTTTTTTTTAATTCTTTTACCAATACCACAATATTTTGATTAGTGTAGCTTTCTAGTAAGTCTTGAAGTTGGGTAGTGTCAGTCTTCCATCTTTGTTCTTCTCTTTCAATATTGTGTTGGCTATTCTGGGTCTTTTGCTGCTCCAAATAAGCTTTGTAATCCATTTGTCAATATCCACAAAATAACTTGCTGGGATTTTGGTTGATGTGAACCTGTAGACCAGATTGGGAAGAACTGACATCTTGACAGTACTGTGTCTTCCTATACAAGAATATGGAATATGTCTTCATTTATTTAGTTCTCTGATATCATTCCTTAGAGTTTTACAGTTTTCCTCATATAGATCCTATACATATTTTGTTAGATCATAACTAAATATTTCATTTTGGGAATGATAATGTGAATGGTACTGCATTTCTCATTTCAAATGACACTTATTTCATTGCTGGTATGTAGGAAATGGTTTGACGTGTGTATTAGCCTTGTACCCGGTACCCTTGTTATAACTGCTTGTTAGTTTTGTTGATTTTTTAGGATTTTCTACAGAGGATCATGTCATGTGCCAACAAAGTGTTATTTTCTCCTTGTCAATCAGTGTGTCTTTTACTTCCTTTTCTTGTCTTATTCCACTAGCTGGGACTTCTAGTACAATGTTGAAAAGCAGGGATGAGAGAGGACATTCTTTCCTTGTTCCTGATCTTAGTGGGACAGCTTCAGGTTTCTCATCAAGTATGATGTTAGTGTTAGGTGTTTTATAGATAGTCTTTATCAAGTTGAGGAAGTTCCCCTCCATTCCTAGTTTATTGAGAGCCTTTCTATCTTGTTTTCTTCTCAACATAATTATTATATGTATGACATATATAAACATATACAAAATTTTAAAGCTCTCTTGTATCCTTCACCTTATTTCTATTCTACCCTCTACCTCAACAACGGGTTTATTGGACATTACTGAGTGTAGAGGAATTCAGGCTACCTTGATAACTTTTGTTTAAGCCTTTTCCATCTTTTAAATGTCTTCCGCCAGGTGCAGTGCCTCATGCCTGTAATCCCAATGACTCAGGAGGCTGAGGCAAGAGGATTTCTTAAGCCCGGAGTTGGAGGCTGCAGTGGGCTGTGATCATGCCACTGTACTTTCAGCCTGGGTGACAGAGCAAGACTCCATCTCTAAATAAGTGTCTGTCTGTTTTCCTTAGCCTGTAGCCTCTTGTAAATTTCTGTCCTCCTTTAAAAATCTATTTCAAGTCTCAACTGCTTTAATAGTATTTTACAGAACTCTGAACAAAATTCTGTACCTCCATAAACTACCTCTGCTTTTAACTTATAGCAGTTAGTTACAGTCTGCCTTGTTTAATTTATTTATCTATATTTAAATTGTTGACAGGTACGATTATCTTCTCCTATTCTAGAATTCTATTGTGTCATATAAAACCTAGCACTTTGCATACAGAAAATGCTTAAAAATTGAACTTTCAGAAAACAAAATCTCTATTTTTACAGACATGGTATAGTTTAATCATGGTTCACACTTAATGTGAAATTTTACAAGTTTTTGAACCTGGATACAAGACTTTAAATTTGTCCCTATTAGTTTTTTTATTATTTGCCATTGTGCCTCCGTTTTCACCCAGTTTCCATTTTGGTTCCTTGTTTACCAAGTTCCTCCTTACTAAGATTACTTTGTATCCAGATTCAGTCTTCTAGCATTTTCACTGACCCTCCCAGTTTTATAGTTCTCAATACATATGTGTCCACATCCAAATCATTAACTCAGCAGTATCTTCAAAGAGAAAATAAAAACTAGGCGGAGACCTTAAGAATAGGTAGGAATTAGATAGTGTTGGAGGCTATAAAGAAATGAAAATACTAAAGGCATTTACAAGTAAGGAATCATAAGTTTTTTTAATAGCAGAATTTTTAGAAAAAAATACAGAGCCTCTCTAGGTGACAGTATATTTGAATATATTTTACATATCTATATTGATTTATATTGGGCAAATTGTTTTAACTTTTCTTTGTTTATAATACTGTTTCTTAATGGTTTTGTGATGGCCAAGTGGTAATTTGGAGTGTTATTTGCAGGATATCTGTGTCATAGGCAATTTACCTTTCCTGGACATTTGAAGGGTTGTTGTTGATGCCAAGTACAGGATCTTCACGGAGTCCTATAGTTTCTTAAGTTTTAACTTGAAAATGTTAATTGCTTAGGTTACAACAGGTGAATGACAAAGCTGGGGTAAAATTTAAATCTCTCATATATCAGTTCCCACCTCTCCCCCCAAAACTCTACTATATAAACAATAAATATAAATATATAAATGTATTTTACAAACCGGTAACAAATTTAGATCCTTTTGAAATTGTTATTTCAACAACTTGAAATTTACACAGTAATGTCAGTTTTTAAATTGTTTTACTAGTGATTACAATCTTATGAATCTTATCAGGGAGATTCTTTTCTACTTTACTTTTTACTTTGACTCTTGTCCTAAAATTTCAATCCTATGTTTGGCTTCTTTACTGAGGAACATAATTTTGTGTATTTAATGTCTTTGGTTGCTATAATTAATCTATGTTATCTATAAATTAATATGATAAAGAGAATCAAGTTGGGTGAATCCTAGAAGCAGAATATATAGAAAAGAAAATATGGTTAGAGAATTTAGATTAGATGTGTTTAAATACTCAATTTGCAGACATGACACTATTGTTTCTTCTTTTAAATTTTCCTTAAATTCAATATTGTTTAGTTCTTTCTTAATTGAGAAGTGCTATTTTTTTCCCATTTAGTATTGGGATTATTTTATGGGAAAAACTTTAAAAACATTTCAGAATTTTTTTCATTGAATATTCTGAATATGTATAGTAATTCAAAAGAAAACACAAAGATATAAAACTATAGAAGATATAAAATATTTAAGTTTTTGTAGAAGTCATACTAATATGTTTAGCATACTTACTAAATTAGGGAAAGTATTTTTTAGTATGAAATATAAAAGCACTTAATTACTTAAGAATTTAGCTGTTTCTTCATTGAACACTAGGGGGCATCTTATACCTTATGATATAGAGCTGCTTTTCATGTATTTAAATATATTTAATATGTGCTTGCCCCCTCTTTATGTCCTAGTACATCATGTCTTGCTCAGAATTTGGAATAACTACGTGGAGTAGTTATGTGTGTAGTAGTTATGTGTCATATAATATGTGGGGATACGTAGAGTTTTTCTTAATAAGCAGCTAGCATGTCTTCATTTCGCTATTTAGTAACAATAAAAAGTGATAAAAGAATGAATCTTGGGATAAGTGTACATATGTATGCAAACTTACTGTGCTTTGGGAATATGAGTATACTTTTTGAAAATTGCTCAATTATCTACACGTAAGTTCATAAAACCAAAAGGTCTCTCATTATTAGTAGCTTTGGGCCTTGTTAGCATATATATAGGAAAAGAATGATCTCTCCAAAGAGGTTATCCTTCTTGTCCAGATTTCCTCTTGTGTTACCATAGAAGGTAATATTATAGGGTAAAACCACCCAATCATCCTGAAGTAAAAAGAATATTGAACAACTGATTCAATCTTCCTTACTTTCTTTTGGTTGGTTGGGGTAAAAAAATGAGAACTATAACCTATAGGGCGTAAATAGGTAGTGTGAATGTGTGAATTGAGTCATGAACAGTGAGTAAGACTGCTCAGGCTCTTATGAACAGCGTAAGATATGCCTTCCCTAAAAGATGTTAATATTCAGTTAAAAAAATAAAAACATTGTGCTGTCTCCCAAACTGTGAGCTGTATATGACCTATGGACTACTATTGATCTTTAATAGCTTCTAAAGAGGAAATTCAAGTTCAAGGTCTAAGTAGAGCTTTGATTAAATTATTTCTTCCTTGGATATGCTTTAAAGAACACCTCTCATTATTAATTTCTGTATTATGTTTTAGGGGGAAATAAAGACATTTCTCATTAGCTAGTATAATACATTCCCTTTTTGTGAAGGAAAATTGGTATGATGAACTCAGGGGAACACATTGTTTATATCTAGAGGAGAACGTGAAAGAGGATCATGTGAAAGAGAGGAGGAGCAATGATACATTTAAAGACTTGAAAGGACTCATCTTTAAGTCTCTCCTCCTTTGATTTGTAAACTTTAATATCTTAATTTACTTCCTCAAATTATTAGTATAATAAAGTGATAATTTCAATGTCTAGTTACAAGTTTTACTGAGCAGTTAGTCCTCTTGAATATTGATAAACGTTTCAATCTAAAGTCGTTGCTGTGATAAAACAGTATTCTCTGATAAAGTTATATTTCTTATACCTTAGTTCTGTGTTTGCTGGTTTACTATTTCACAGCTGTTTCACTACCTTGTCTGAAAACCATATTTGTTGCTGAATTTTGAAAGATTAAAATGAGCTGAGGTGATTAAATACTTGGCTTGAATTCTGATCTTTTTGTTCGGGTAATGAAATGAGTTAGTGTGGTGAATGTTCAACTCTTAAATGGTCAAGAATATAAAACTAGTAAAAAGAAAGATCAGTATTTGGATATGTTGAGAAACACCTGAATTGCTTTGTTGAGAGGGAGAGGTATTAGATGCTATTGATGGATTGAAGACATCAAATACTGTCTTTTTAACATGTATTTGGAGAAAACACTGGCTTTCTAGTTAAAATTTGGTTCATTTTAACAATATTATTGAGCATTCAAAGAATTGCCATTGTAAGATAGCTTTTGTAGGAGTTGGGGGAGGAAGATGTGAGCACATTACTATGCTAAATGCATACATTCATTGTAAGGTGCATTACATTCACAAAAGGTTAATAGGGAGAGGGCAAAGTGCAGAATTGAGGGCGTGTGGTGTTTTATAAAAAGGTGAGAGATCACTTTGATTTGCTCAAAAGTCAGAGGTTGGGGAAAATTGAGTTAATATGAGTACTAGAAGGCTGGGCGCGGAGGCTCATGCCTGTAATCCTAGCACTCTGGGAGGCCGAGGTGGGAGGATTGCATGAGCTTAGGAGTTCAAGACCAGCCTGAGCAAGAGTGAGACCCTGTCTCTATATTTAAAAAAAAAATGAGTACTAGAGATATTTTTAGAACACCATTCACCTGTATTGTAACTAATTGCCATCAGTGATTTCTTAAACTACTCTGGAATGATTTTAAAGCAGAAAACCTTCTTACTCCTATTTTCCCATATCACAGGTTATAGGAGATACAAATAGCTAATAGGAGATACAAACTCCTCAAGAAGCCATAAGGGCCAGAAAGGTAATTTAAATGAATGAAATGGACTAAATATAACAACTAGGGAGCCAAAGCTTCTCTTACAGGGGGGATGGCTGTGAAAATTGTCATCTTGATACTCCTATGTTTTTGAATTTTTCAAAAGTCACTGGACTTCTAGATTTTCATATAGTATTTATCTTTTTTAAAAATACTTTAGCATCCAAATTTTACAAAAGCATTTCTATAGAATAAAAAGGTTAGTTTCAGGTTAGTTTGACCTATGGACCACCCATTTTTCATTAGATGACATATATGGAAGGAGAGTGGGTTGTTGATCACTCGTTGCAAAATTAAAATAGTTTGCCTCCAGTGCAGATCCCTTAATGGGAATCAGATTGTTTGGAGGGGAAATGCAGCATATACATAGCACATGAAGTGCCTTCGCTGTGATGTAAGGACTTTTTTCCTTATGAATTTGATATACTAGTTTTAGGTGTTAAACTACCAAATAAATTGACTTCATTTAAAAGAAATGTGCATCCCAACTTCCACAAGGAATTTGAAGTGGTTTATATATAGGAGAAACACATATAATAAAGTGATAAAGTATACACAAAATCAGAACTAGGGACAACACCGTAGTAGAATATGAGGACAAGGCCGTGAGAAGAGATGAGTAAGAGTAATGAGTTGTGAGTTCGGGAAAGCTGTTAATAGAATATCGGTAGGATACTCCTCAGGGCCTATACCAGTATTTTTCTTTTTTTTCTTTCTTTTCTTTCAGAATATTACGGGGGTACAGACGCTTTGGTCACATAAATGGCCTTTGTACCACCTGACTCAAAGCTACAGGCATGCCTATCCCCGTGACAGTGTGCACTGTACCCATAGGGTGCGAATTTACCCATCTTCTCCCCACCCCCACGCCTGATCACCGATGAATGTTACTTCTATATATGCACATAAGTGTTGGTTTTTTCAAGTGTGACCCTGAACCAGCTGTGTCAGAAACATCTGGAGTGCTTATTATTATTAATTATTGCAAATTTTGTTAGCAATAAGAGCTATGAAGCATTCTTGGTCCCTGACAGATATTTTTTCCCTAATTGGTTGTTAATGCCAAACCTAGAAGGAATTTGAAAAAGAACTTAAAAGTAAATTTTAGTAATCTTGGGGCCTTGAGTACTCATATGAAAATGTTCAGAAGAAATGAAAATGAAAGTTTTATTCTTTAACGATACTTGGGTGTTCTTGAACTGAATAGCTGGAACTGGAATAAATACAAAGGAAATTCTCTTTAGCACTTTTGTAGAAATTCTAGAATACTGCATGATACTACAGAAAATGTCTAAATTTTTCACAGTGAAGATATGATTATAAACAAATGAAAGCAATCATTATGAATGGAACAATAGTTTCAGATAGGCTGAAGTTATTTAGGATGCATTTTAGAGAATACATTTTATAAATTGTTGGTATAGCTGCTAGCTGTATCTGGCATAGAATATTAACACATTAACTGCCATGTGAGTTGTGTTTAACTCATACTGGTTTTGAGCTCAGGGCCTGCAGTTGGTTCATGAAAATCTTGTTGATGTTTTTATTGTTATAGTTAATATCGACAATTTAATTGCATAAAACTCACACACAGAAAACAATAAAAAATAATTTTTTCATTAAATTAGAAAGGATTGTTTTGTTTTTGAAGTTTTTATTGTATTTTCGTAATAAAACACCATGGCCCCAAGGCAAAAATTTTTTTTTCTAATGTGGCAGTCCATGTGTTAACTTGATTCTTCCTAATAAGTGTTGTTGTCAGGGTAGCATCTTGCATATAAACTTAAACCTCTAGTTATAGATAGAAGAATGATGATTGTTTTCATAGATCAGGGTTAAGAATGATGTATAAAATTTTTTGTATCTTTTTTTTGCAGAAAGGTTCTGCTTTAATCAAATGTACTTTTTCCTTCTGTAGGTACTGTTTGCTCCTGCAATTATTAAAGACAGCTTTTCTGCTTTATAGAAATAGCAATTACTTTTAGAAGATGCTTTACTTTGAAAGTGAAAATACTTTAATTTTCTGTATTTCTTATTGGTCTTAAATGGCAGTTTCTGGTTCTTGAAATCAGATACAAATGAGGAATGAAAGTATGAAGAGGGTACTGGTGAATCTGGGAAGTAAATGCCAAGAGTTATTCATTTGCTTAGTTACAGGTGTTAGTTCTCTGTGTCCACATTATAAATTTAATTTTCTTAAATGAATTGTTTGTACTTTACCAGTATGCTGTCATCTGTCATAGGGTTCAATGAATGAAAATTTTCAATATGTTAAGGGACATCTGTAGTGTTTTGTGGGTTGTTTTTTTTTTTTTTTGGTCTTTTTTTGTTTGTTTCTTGTCTCTAGAGACTGGGTCTCACTGTGCTCAGGCTGGTGTCAAACCCATGAGCTGCAGCTATCCTCCCGCCTCCACCTCCCAGCAAGCTAGGATTACAGGTGTGAGCCACCGCACCCGCCCTATATCTGTAGTGTTTACGGCTTAAAGTTTCAGTTTTGGAGTTTATTTCTCATTACCATTTCACTGTGTTACCTTGGTATAGAAAAGAAGTTTAAAACTTTAAGACAGGACCATTATTCTCTGTTAGGTAACCTAATCTTATGTTTCATTTTTATTATATTTTTATGCTTCTTTACTTCCAAAAGGAGTAGAGCAGAGATTGCAAACTGGTATCTCATACGGTATTTTTTAAAACACATTTAAATTTGTTGCCAATATTTAAAAATCTTGAGAGTTCAATAAAAATATTTACTTTTCACCTTGAAAACTATGGAACATCTGGTCTTATGGGGCCCATGTACTTACATGACAACAGTCAATTGCACCTTTTAGGCTTCCAGGTCTTAAACCTGACGTGTTTCTCATTTATTTTACCTGCCTGCTTCTCTAGTCATTTCAGTTTGCTTGAAATATAGACAAAAGCATGATTATAGGAAATCTAAAAGTGAGTCGATTTTTCCTTTTTTTGTCATATATCAAAATTCTTTGGCTATAAATTTAAGCTAAAGTAGTGTGTAACATTTTTTTAAGTTTTATTATGAAAATAGCCAAAAACTTGCTGTATGCCTCATTTCCATTGGGTGTTATCAAGGTGGGAAATTGTTACCAAAAATTTTGCCACCCTCAAAATAGCCACTCACTTACATTTTCATTCTGAATCACCAGTTGTCCTTTCCATTCTTAAATTTTGAAATTCACATTGCACTAGGATGACTATATTTCATATTATAACAATAAACCAACGTTCCTGGAGCTCCTGGTTTTGTAAGAGGTTTTGGTTATCAGTCAAAACACATCATCCCCAAAGCTTTGTGGATTATAACAGACAAGAATTATTTATTGTTTCTCATTGTTCCTGTAGGTTGGGAAGTTGGGGAGAAAGCTGACCTGGCCATTACTAATTCAGGGTTGCAGTCAGATTGTGGCCAGAGGTGAAACAACAGGGGTCTAGAATAGCCGGGGGCTGACCAGGAATCTTTTTTTTTTTTTTTTCATATAGTCTCAGAACTTCTCCATATAATGTGATCTTTTTACCTAGGCTAGTTTGGGCTTCTTCAGGGCATGGTGGCTTTAGTTAAGTCTTAAGACTTAACCAGCGCATCAAAGCTACCAAGTGAGTGTGCTAACAAGCAAGAAAACTGAATCTCCTTTTTATAACTTAGCCTAGAAATTCACTTGCTAGCACTTTCATCATCACTAATGATCCAAACAGTCACAAAAATGTGGACAGTTATTAAGGAAAGTAGACATGGTCTGTACTTCTCAGTGGAAGGAGTGTCAGAGTCATGTTGCAAGAAGAGCATGCGGGATGGGGGACATTGTTATGACGATGTATCTTTGAGAATACATTTTGCTATAGAAGGTCATAATATCTTTGTTCTTATTCCTGGTGGTGTTTTTTTTTTTAATTTGGATTTCATAAAAATCAGGCACATTAAAACAGATTCCATATATAATATATAAATGTCTTATACAATACTTTGTTTCAGATATCTGGAGCTCTGTTATCTGGCAAACTTACATATCTGAAGCATAGATAATAAGAAGTCTCCGAACAACCAAGTTAGGAAGTAACACAACTAGGTTAGAATAGATGTTTTGTTACAAGTTTAGAAATTTGTTATACCAGGGTTAAAATTTTAACTCCATTGCCTGGCACCTGTGTTACCTTGGGCAAATTTTTAAACCTTTCTGAGCCTCAATTTCCTTGTCTATAAAAAGTAGGATAATGATACCTCATAGTCTTGTCATGGTGATTAAGTGAAATAAAGTATGGTCTACTAGCAGATCTGTTTTATCTTTTCCTCTCCTGATTGTCCAAATCTGAAATAATACATATGCATTTTCTAAGCCCTGTATCTGCAAACTTCCTTTATATTTCTTATTGACCACTGAGAGTCTCTAGCATCCCTAGACTTTTTACTCTTTCCATCCCGAGATCTTTCCATTTCAGACATACTCAAGAATGATGGGGATTGAGTTTTGTTTGTTTTAAATCTTTCTTGATAGCCAGTTAGTGTTTTGCTTATTGGAAAGAAAGAAAATTTAGATTCTCAGTTTAATTAAAACTTCAGCTATAAAATTAATGTTGATTTTTAGCAGACAATGTATTTGTTGAATATGTAATTTTGGCAATGTAAAGGCAGTAATATCAACTGTCAGCCCATCCAAGAATGATATCCTAAATATGAATTTTTTATAACTTCATTCATTCTATTACATCTGTGCTGAAGTACTTTCAGTAAATATTACTAAACTCACATGCTTTTGTACTATGTTAGTGACAATTATATAAATGGAGTTATACTATGTCTCACTCAAAATAATTGATTTTTATTTATTGCATCAGAAACTCAACAATGTAGGAAACAATTTTTCTTCCTATTATTTTAATTTTTTAAATTGTTAGCACTCTGTCAGATATCTTATATTTCCATAAGTTTAGCTTTTTATTTTTCATAGGTAAATCCTTATAATGTGTTGAACTGTCAGTTTGGTGAATATTCTGCCTTATAGCTTAGTTTAGTTTTAGTTTAATTTTTTAAAAGCTATATACTTTACATTACTGCATTACTTAGCATGCTTTAAAAGAGTTATTAGTATTACGTCGTTACTCCTAATTATTACTATTAAGACCCCGAGGCCTGCAACACTCTTTAGAGATTTTACAGGGGAAATAAATGATTGATAAGTAATATTTAATTTATTTTAACTGAAAGGCTGATGAACTGTTTATGTTTAAACTTGTTCTTAAAAGTCTTTAAATGATGGATCTTAAAAACTTCTATTAAAGAAATTATTATTTTTCTTACTCAAATTTTATTTTGAGAATTATAGAAAATTAGGTTGCTTTAAATCACTTACTTCGTCATCACATGAGGCTTTTGCATGACTGAAATACCTGTAATTACTGTGTCATTTTTGTCATAGTTGACTTAAGGTATAACTATAATAATCATCAGCTAAATTCTTGGTGAGCAGCTGTGTAAGACCAATTTAACAGCTGGGGTAACCCAGCTCAGACTGTAAGAGTTAAACTTAATCATGAGCCAAGTCATGTTATAGTCTTTGAGGATTTCATACTGGGCATTTCTGAAATACTTGCAAAATTCAGTCTGATAGTTGGATTTTTGTTTCATTTCAAATATTTTTTTAAATGCTTAATGAAAGAATGAGGAAAAGTGTCATTTTAAGATTAACAACTAAAGTTCTTAGACACAAAGAATAAAATCTAAAACTCATTAAAAATCAGATATTCTCTGTATGTCACTCTTTAGGCCACTGTGGTAGGTAGGAGAGAAAATGTATACACACACACACAAATTATTACAGTATATGGAATCAGAAAAATCCCAACGTTATTTTGCTTGAATTTTATCTTTTTAATCATGTTTTTAAAAACTATTATGCTTATACCTTCTTTACAATAAAAATGTTTTCTTCTTATACAATATAAATGTATATTCATAACACAGGCATAGATGCCTGTTTTTAGAAGGTATACACAAATGAAGCAATAAATTTTATTTAGATACATTTTATAAACTATAGCTATTCTGTTCACTAAACTATGATAAGGGAAAGCTTACCAAATTGACAATCCAACACGTTGCAAGAAAGGCTGTATACTGGATGCCTATTAAAACTGTGATATACACTATAAGGGGCTTATTCACAATCATCTGGTCCAGCCTCCCCATTGTAGAAATATAAAGTCTGAGACAAGTTAAGAGACTTGCCTTAGGTTACCAGTTAGTGGTGGAGCTATATTCTTTGTACACTGATGAGTTTACTTGGAGTATCAACTCCAGGTAATTGAACTGAAAGTTGGCTGAGACAACAGTTTAGTGAAAGAATAATTTAGTTATAAATAAATTAATAGTTAGGTTTTTTGAATCTTGGAATTTCTGATGTACCATGGAGTGGTTTTGTCACAGTTAAATTTATCATTTATTAGGACTTGTTTTGGTTGGATTTCTATATTTTACTTTTTATAGCTTATTTTTAGCCAATTATTTGGAAATAACTAGAGTTTGAAACAGCCTAAATGTCTAGCAATCAGACCTTGATTATATAAATCAAAGCAGCTATAGTATTTTATATAACCTAGTATTCTACCATTTTTATTTTGAAAATGCTACATATACATCTGTGTACATATGCATGTACATGCACATGCAGTGCTTTTATTTTGTAAATATCCAATAACCAGATCACATTTTTATAACACTTTGGATGTATTGTATGTGCTGTCTCAGAACCCAAGCTAATTTCTCTTAAGTAGATAGGGGCTTTCCGTGGTGCCCAGATAAAATTATCAGGGAAGTACAATAACATGTGATTAATTAAATGTTTACATGAATATAATGTCTTAAATACATTATAATTGGAAGTTATAATCTTTCTTAGCTCTTTGTGTATGTAAACATCTTTCATAACATTTTTCAGAATCATTTTAAATTTGATTTTAATTTTATAAGACATTTTTATTCATTTGACTCATGCCTTTTATGAATACTAAAACTTTAAAAGGTAAGCCATATATTTGAATTTTTTTCATACTGAATCTAATATTTATGTTTCTACATTTAAAGTAATGGTATAAGTTTGCTGGATTTTTTAAATAGTTATTACTAATACAAGCTTGATAGTTCTTTTATCATTAAGCAGAAAACAAATTTCTTGAGTTATGACTATTTTCCTCTGTGTTTAAGTTGTTCTATCTTTGTACATGAATTCCTTTCATACATGAATTGCTTGGTGTGGAAATACTTTAACACTCTGATATTTAAGGTGTTAGGAAAGACTGAAAACTGATTAGTACAGAAAATAATCTGGCTTATTCTATATCCATAAATAAATGAATATGCTTGATAATACCATATTTTCTGGTCAGAAGGATATTGATTCTGATTTATTTCACTTTAATAGTGGTATAATTTTAGCATTTGGAATTTTCTGTTTCTACAAAAGAGTAAGTCATTTGTTGCTTAAATTCATAGAAGCAGTGATTAATACTGAATCTAAAAGGCATATTTTGATGTTTCCCCTGTCACAGATTTTGAGGTGAGACTTTGGAAATTCTTGGTATAAAATCATTAGAGCTTATATCTTCCAAGTGATTTGTTTCAGCTGATTCAGAAATAATTTATGAAAAATGAAAAATCTTTGTGCTGCTCATATGCTGTGGCTTTCAGTCAAGAGCAGTTAAATCCTATCCTTTTATATAATAGTGAATGAAAGAAAAGATGGAAATCCAGAATAAATTGCTGTAATGGTATTTTTTGGTGTTGTTACAAGAGAATTGGAGTGCTTGGAACTGTAATGTATTTTACAGATAACATATTGGTGATATTTTGTTACATGTAATATTTATATATAATCATTTTTCCCAGTACAAACTTTTAGAAGAAAGAAATTGGGAAGTGCTACATGGGCAAAATAAATTACCTTGTTTTGGAGACCTTCTCTTTACCCCAAGTTCTGTAATGTTGAGCTCTTTTTGGATAGTCAGTGATAATCTGGAATCTTAAAATGCTAAGACACTATGGCTAAAATATCACAGCTTCATTTTTAGGTGAAAATTTTGACAGAATTTTGTAAATCTTTCTGAAACTTGTGGATATTACATTTTAAAATATTCTACTGTGAAGTCTTTGTAGATGGATTTTAGAATCTCTACTTGCTTTCCTAGCCATTTAAAAAATAGAACTATAATCTCTAAAGCTCTATGTGATTTTTGATCCCAATAATAGTAGTAATAGGTAATCATAATGGCAGCCTAACAGTATTGAGCTCTGACTAGATGTGAGGCATTATTCTTTATACTTAGTGTTCACTCATTTAATCCTCACAACAGTCCTGTGAGGTAGGTACTACATAGGTGAAACTGAGGCAAAAAGGGATTAAGGTCATACCTGGTAGAGCCAGGATTTTGAACTAAGGCAGTTTGTCTCTGGAATCCATGCTGCCTACTATGCCACACTTAATATTTCTGATGTCATCTTAAAACCAGCTTGTTTGTTTTTAAGAGTTTCATTTTTGGTAGTGATAGTTATAATTAAGAGTATCTTAAATGTTTCTGTAAGTAGAATTTAGACTCAGACTTTATCTTTCTTGAACACATGGAATTAGCTGCATTTTAAAGTCTTAACAATTGAAGTTCTTGTATACATTGTCTATAATTTCCTTCATTGATTAGGGTTGTCTGTATTTGAAGTTTTGGTGTTTTAAAATGTTTCGATGCTTATTGAGAATATTGCTTTCGAAGTACTGTTACTTGAATCCTTTCACTACAAGGTGAAACTTGTAGTACACATATACATTTAGAAATTAGTACTCACTTTGCTCAATCACTGATAATGCCTCTTTTATAAAACTATATTGTTACAAACACACAGTTCAACTTAGTAGTTTGCTAAAGTTGCAATGCTCTGTACTACCCAGTTGAGGGCAGCTATTTACTGATTTAAAAAGTGTTGAATTAGAATGTTGCCACTTTGTGCTAACCAAAGCTCAGTGTTTAGTGTAAATCACATTTGAAACACAAACAGCCTTAATTTTCACTTCTGTTTTCTTTCTATTATTATTGTAAATAATTTCTTGAAAATGAAAAGTCTAATTTTACTACATAATAATTTTTGCTCTCTTAAAAACTGTTGATTTTAATTTTCCCAATCCAAGTTCTTTTCAAGTCCAAATCTTTTTTTTTTCTCTTTAGGATTAGACTCCGAGATTAGAGATCTTCCTTATTTTTAAAGTATCTGCACGTAAATACGTGTGACTTCCAGACAGTGGAAAACAATATTATTCAATGCTAGATCAAAATGAGTTATCAAGTCACGAAAAGACATTGAGGAAACTTAATTACATATTACTAAGTGAAAGAAGCTAATCTGAAAAGGCTGCATACTGTATGATGCCAACTGTATGACATTTGGTAAAAGACAAAACTACAGAGACAGTAAAAAGATTAGTGGTTGTGAGGGGATAGGAGAAGAGATGGATGAATAGGCAGAACACAGAAGATTTTTAGGGAAGTGAAACTATGCTGTGCAATACTACATTGATGTCATTGCACATTTGTCCAAACCCATAGCGTATACAACACCAAGAGTGAGACCTAATGGAAACTATAGATTCTGGATGATGATATGACAATATAGGTTCATTGATTGTTAATAAATGTACCACTCTGGTAAGGAATGTTGATGGGGTGGGGGAAGCTGTATATATGTGGGGACAGGGGACATATTGGGGTTTTTGGTGACGATGGTTCTATTCTGTTTTTTACTTTTTTGTTTAAAAATGTTTTTATTGTGGTTAAATATCTGTAGCATAAAATATAATACTTTAACTATGTTCAAGTGTACAGTTCAGTGGTATTAAGTATATTCACAATCTTGCGCAACCATGACCACTGTCTATCTTCAGAACTTTCTCATTTTCCCCACCTGAAACTCTATGCCAATTAAACACTAACTCACATTTCCCCCTCCCTCTGAGCCTGGCAACCAACGTTCTACTTTCTATAAATTTTACTCCTCTAAGTACCTTATATAAGTGAAATCAACAATAGTCATACTTTTTTGATTGACTTATTTCGCTTAGCATATCTTCAAGTTTCATCCATGTTATAGTATGTGTTAGAATTTCCTCCTTTTTATTTTTATTTTTTTGGTGTCTGTAAATATATATTTTAAAAGTGCAATCTGGATTGGACTCTGATAATAGATTTTGCCTGCAGGAAAGCTTCTGTAAAAGGAATTTCTTCTATACAATTATAGGGTTATTTTCATAATGAGGGATAGCAATTAACCATTAAATAATTTGCGTGTGATCTTCATATAGATTCCATCATGAACATTAAAACATCCTACTTACATTCTTGAGGGTTCATTACTTTAGGATTTTAGGTAGGTAGGGTTTATAGAAGTACTGTTTCCCATGAAGATTCTTACTGTGCTTTGGGAGCTGGGTCAGTTTAAGCTCTTACAGTGCCATTGGAGAGTCTCTGACTCTGTTTTTTTTTTTAAACTTATCACCATTCTGAAGTTCATCATTTTAGTGGCTGACCTGAGTGATTATTTTTTTCTTCCATTTTAAAGACTGAATAATATTCCATTGTTTTCATATATCACATTTTATTTATTCATTCATTCACTGATGGAGACTTGAGTTGCTTCCACCTTTTGGCTATTGTGAATAATGCTGCGATGAACACAGGTGTGCAGATATCTGTTGAAGTCCTTGCTTTTAATTCTTCTGGGTATATATCCAGAAGGGGAAATGCTGGATCATATGCTAATTTTATGTTTAATTTTTTTAAGAACCGCCATACAGTTTTCCACAGCAGCTACATCCATTTTACATTCCCACCAGTAATTCCAATTTCCCTATATCCTGGCTAGAAAAAAAATTTTCTGTTTTTTTTTGTTTTTTTTTTTAAATGGCCATCTTAATAGGTGTGAAGTGGTAGCTCATTGTAGTTTTGATTGGCATTTCCCTAATTAGTGATTTTAAGCATTTTTTCATGTGCTTATTGGCTATTTATATATCTTTGGGGAAGTTTTTTGGAGAAATTTATTTTCGTGTAACTAAATATGTCATCTCTGCCAATTATTTTGCATTTTTAACTACATTTTAAATTGTGGTGTAAGAGAAGGGTCTACTTGAAGAGCGTAGCATCAGGGTAGGACTGGGAATATTTCTTGTGTATGGATTGCTTTCCTAACAGCCCACTTCGATATTTAGCAAAGCAGATCCAAAGTCAAAAAAGAAATCACCCGTTGCTGGCATTCCCCTTTCAAATTCATCTCCATCACATTCTAACTTCCCACTCTAAAGCCCCATAAAAGCTGTTGGAAGGAGAGATAAGTGAGATGACTAACTATTGGGAGCAGAAAATAGAATGAAAAGAGAACCAACTAGTTTACTGAGCATTGTGAATGGATAGTTCACATTTATTATCTACTCTATATTAGGACTGCTATCTGTTAATTCTCATATTGAGCTTCCCCCCAATAACAGTGTAGTTTTTGGGCTTGCATATGGGATGAGAATAAAGATTAACACTTGTATAAGTGACTAATTTAAGAAAGTATTTGAGATAATGCTGGAAAGATTAATCTGGGACCACTTTGAGAAGAATCTTTGTCTCCAAACTATATCTTAGGCATTGGGGAGCCATTGAAGGTTCTTGAGGGGTAGATTGTATACCACAATCTTTCTCTGTGTTTTAGGAAGATTCATCTGACAGTGGTATGTTGTAGAAATAAGGCACTAGAGATTTGCAGTGGATTGGCTAGTTGTTATCCATTTTACTATAATTACCTCCCATCATAGATTACTTTATAAGTAAATACTCTTTAACCAATCACATGACTGTTGTACTTTTAAGTAGAATCAGTGAGTTTTCCAGAATTAAAGAAATTGAATGGAAATTGACAACAGAAATTCTAGTAGAAAGATTAATCTGAAGTGTATTAATAGCTACAGAGAACTAGAGTGTACAGTATTTCATGTCTTAGTATGGGAAAGAATGGTATGTGTGGAAAAGGGGAAGAGGATACACTTAAGATGAACACTTGAAAATAGTGCTCATTCTAATATATCAAACGTAGAACAGATGTATGTTTTATATGTTTTTTTAGCATGCATAAACACTGTACTTAAATTTCAAAAAAAGCCTTCCTAAAACATTAATGCTGATGTTTGGATAAAGAAGACTTAATATTCAAGAGAAGATACAATGTTTGCATTTTTTTTTGATTTTTGTAAAGAAAAATTTACTTTCTAGGGAACACCTAGGTTAATAGAGAACTATTATAAGGGACCCTACAGCACAGTCCTGCTTCAGTTGTATTCACATTACTGACTTTGTATGAGAGGTTCACCAGCTGTTTGACTGGCAGGAGCAGGAGCTTTCACTTCAGTAGTTTTTAATTCCTGGCTATTCTAGGATAGTTTGCACTTCACCAAGCCTCAGACAGGTCAGGACATTTGGTAGGAGAAGGTTGAAAGACAAAAGCAACAGGCCTTGGGTTCTCAGCCTTTTAAAAACTATTATTAAATATATATTTTTTAATTTGGTGGTTAGAGCTTTTAGTAATGTGCCTGTATTACATGTAGAGAGTATTCATTAACCAGGAGGAGCTTTAAAATGTCAAAACCGGGAAAAACTACTCTAAACCATGGCTTGGTTCCTGTTGATCTTAAAAATACAAAAGAACCTCTACCACATCAAACTGTGATGAAGATATTTAGCATTAGCATCATTGCCCAAGGCCTCCCCTTTTGTCGAAGACGGGTAAGTCTTACACATTTGAAAAATATGAATGTTTATTTAAATGAAGTACTTCTGCCTCCTTTAGTAAAAAAAGGCTTCAATTTTTAGTTGATATTTATAACTAAAACTATCAATGCATTGTGTACCAGTGAACCCTTATATAAGTGATAGTTTTATAATATGATATAGAGCTTAGAGAGCAGAGTTACCCAATCTACCTCTCATTTATTTTTCATGAGATGAGAATCCTGCAAATTTATTTAAAATTGGTAAATGTAAAAAGATATGTTTTGAAATATACTGGCAAATATTAAACCCCCAAATTTTTAGTTTTTATTTTGCATAGAAAACAAAAAGCTGTTATATTCTCCTGATGCACGGGAAATATAGTATTTAGTTCTATTAAATAGTATTCCAAGTCCTTAGGTTTGTTTGGCCCTTTAAGCTGCATTATTTTTAAATTGCTGTTTCTTGAATTCAGACTTAATAGAGATATTACTTTTTGTTATGTCAAATAAAAATAGCATCCTATCGTAACTGTGTGGCAGTTAATGATATAGTTTATATATAGACAATTTGAACTAACAAACGTTTTGTAGAACTTGTGCTAGTGTATAATCAAGTTATGATCTATTGGATGTTTTTCAGGGTACATACTCTTCTCCCTTACCAAGATTTGACTCTGTTAATATTAGCAATTTGTTGTATTTTCTGAGTCAGTTGGTATTGCCATTTTGAATTATTTACTAGAGTGATATATTTTTAGATCTAAAATATGTTTTTGATTCTTAGGGGGAAAAACCACAAAAAAACAAAAAACCTTATCCCTTTGGGATCAAATGAGTGTTTGTGTCTATCAGTACTATTAGGGTTCCATCTTTTTATATGTTTTTTAAAGTTTTATTTTGTTTTTAATTGACATATAATACTTGTATTTTTTTAACTAAAAGGAAAATAGTATATCAAACAAATTATAATTCATAATACCAGAAAAATATTTTTCCTCTTTAGTAAAGAGAATCTTCTGTTTGCTGAGGACTTAACCTTTGTGAAGATACATTTTCTAATTAGCTTAGTTCCTTTTGAGTAGTTTCCACTTCTACTCCAAACAAGTGGCAGCCATGTTGGAAAACTTTTGAGTGAGGTTAAAATGTAATACAGTGTAAACATTGAAAATAGAATACAAATATCCTCCTCACCCTCTTGTTTCTTCTTCTTTACTATGTTTTCAGAAAGTGTTTCTTTCATTTTGTCTTCTTTCACCTTGTCAGTTTTATAGCTTCTGCTGAATGAGGTCACTGCTCTGTTTTAAGCATTTTACACAGAGGCCTCTAATAGCTTTAAAGTCATTAATAAACTAACTTATTATTTTACTACTTCTGTAAAAGAAAATACCAATATAAATAAATTTAAAAATTGAGAAAAAGAAGTGTGGAGCTTTTTTTAAAAAAATTAAAAAGTTAAGCTAATAAAAATTAAGATAATTTTGTTTTTTGTTGAATGTTTCTAATAAACTTAAGTATAGTATATGGGGGATTACTTCATTATGTCATAGTTTATGTTTCTTATCTTTGTCTTCTTACATGGCAATTAAGTTTAAAAGGCATAGGAGAAGATTCTATAAGAAAAATTAATAGAGAACTTAAAAGGTTTTCCCTGAGGGCTTCCGAGGGTCACTATTCAGTTTGATTTTTCTAGATTACTGTGTTATATTAAATTATAGCCTTGAAGTTATAACAGAATGAAATATGAAAAATAAAATTCATACTAGAAAAATTTTAGAAGATATTTAAGAAACAAATGAACACATTCAGTTTTACCCTGCCTGCCAATAACTTACGATTGCATAACTCATTGACTCTGACTACTAGAAATATTAGAGGGATTGCAAAATTATATCCTTTCCGCCTCCTTTTTGCAACTGGTTAATTTAGGTGTCTTGAAATTGATTTACATTCTCTTTGCAATTTAGTTTACTAGCTCTCCCTTGTTGGTAAAATTTACGATAAACATTTTTAAAATGTATTTTTCTTTATTAAAGTTTTTGAAAGAACTTTTGATATGATATACAGTTAATAATACTAAATTTTCTGCCTGTCATCTTGTGTAGCTTTTATATTTAAGTATTTTTAGTTTCTTTCAAACAGAATGCTGTATACATTGACGACAATGTAGCAAAACAGGTAGCCTTCTGTATTTTGCAGGCCATTTTTTTCTTCCAAGTAGTAAGCTGGATGTGATGTATAGTTATTGCTGAAAAAACTATATGCAGCCTTGATCTATTAAAATTTGAAAAACATGATACTGTCCCTCCATCTATAGATGCAGAATCAAGTTAATGTTTGCATGATTGGTTAATGTTTTACACAAAATAAAATAAGAGCTTGAAAATAGTGAAAAATTCTTTAATATAGTAGTCATAACTTCAATTTGTATCTCTTCAGATATTTTCAGGAAATTTATTTATGTTACTATTAAGTATAATATTAGTACTGATGGTTAATTTATTATTATATAAATTATTCTGGTCTCTCATCTGAGATACTATTTAAGCATTGGAATTGATATTAATAACAGTGAATAGAGAGCAATCTAGCTATTAGCTACCTTTAAATGAAAATGTTTTTAATGGTAAGGTCCTCATAATTTGTTTATATTTGCTCACTTTCCTGATCATAAATATTAGCTAGAATACTTGTTAAAAGTAAGTTCTACAGGTAATTCTCAATATCAGGAAAATTTGGGAATATAACTTCTAACTATTTAAAAAAAAAACCCCAAAACTATCCTTTTGGGGAAGAGAAATTTTACAAGAAAAAGTTGTTTAACTTATAACTGGGAAATTATTTTATTTTTCCTTTGATATAGGAATGCCTAATTATGGTTATACCAAAAAACCCTAAGATATATAATTTTTCCATATTTTAAACATATCTGAAATAAAAATACATTTTAATGGAACTTCATAGCTTCCCTGGCAGCATTTTTTCTTTTTTGGTGATAAGAGAAAGAATGATACATCTTACATTTAATAATAGTATGTTGAAAGAAAATATACTTTTAATGTTTAGACCTCATTTCTTAGCTCATTTTGTGTTTATTTGGAGCACTTTTAAGCATTTACAGTATTCTCTTAAAGTTATTCTTCAACTTAACTAATTTGGTAGAAGTTTCCAAATGACATGAAATTGTTAGTTTATATAGGACTTTAAAAAAGATATCTGGTGGCTATGCTGGTTTATAGATACTGTTTTTAGAGTGCCTCAAATATTCTTGAGTTTATGTAGCATAGGCATCAGCAACACAGAAGACCAAGAATATGGGGTAGTGCTTTTGTGGGAAGGGTGGGGTACAGATGTGGGACAAGGACTTGTGCATCTGAAACCCAGGAACTCAGGCAGAAGTGAAACATATAACTGAGATTTCTGGTAGCTGAAAACAATTTCATAGTGATTATATTCTATATCAAGTTCTATTCTAATTACTGTATTTAAAATTAAATACAGTACATTTTTCTTTGAAATGAAAATAGAAATAAAATTAAAATAAAACATTCGTGTGTCATTTGAGAAAGTGTTAATATCACATCTTGTATATTGTCATGATTGGGTGATATCTTAAATCAGGGGTCCACAAACTTTTTCTGCAGAGGGCCAGTACATTTTTTAGGCTTTGTGGATCATGTAGTCTCTGTTGCAACTAGGCAGCTTTACCTTTGTAGCATGAAAGCAGCCACAGACAATATTTAAACAAAAGGACATGACTGTTTTTTAGTAAAATGTTATTTACAAAAACAGTGAAAAATAGGTTTTTACTATTATAACAGAACTAAAATAATTTTTTTTGCATTTTTGGCTTATATATAAATTTTAGCTTACAGTAAGTTTTTAGAATGGGATTACTGGAGCTTTAAGCCATTGATTTCTTTTAAAATCCTCATCTTCTCAAATTCGTTTGTAGTTATATGAAGAAGAATTCTATTTTTATGTATCTAATCACTAGCATTTTAACATACTGCTTTTTATTATTTCTCTTCTAAATGTATAGTTATTAGTATAGCAATACTATTAATTGTTGCTGTCATTTAAAAAGAACCTATATATTCCAGGTACTGTTCCAGCTATTTTGTATATTTTAACTCATTTAATCTTTAAGTGGTTTATTTGTTAACCACTGTAAGTTTTAAGTATTCTTTCCATTTAGTAGATGAGAAAACTAAGGCCTAAACCAGTTAATTTTCCCAATTTTCTTGGTAAATAGTAAATCTGGTATTTAATCTCAAGACTCATAATGCTGAAGGTACTAGCTCTTCTTTCTACTATGTGTTGTGACCTATGTACACTTTTTTCTTGTGAACTTAACACTTTTCAACTACTATCATATTAATATTTTGGAGGGTAAGCCTGGGAGTTTATCAGTGTTGGACACTGTTTCTATGAGATTTGCACTCAAAGTTTCAAACAGTTGACCTACAAATAATTTCTTGTAGCACAGACCATTTATAAATATGTAATTTCTTGTGTAATCTTTTAAGATTTTTTAATTATAAATCTATTCCACAGATTATGTAACAGTTTTAGTAATAAAAAAAACTAGACATATTCAGACTGAATGCATATTTGTCCTTTGTCTTTGTGTAAGCTGAGGGATGATATCTCAGGGTCTGTGTTTGGCAGACAGCAACTGATGGTAGGGTGTCTGTCTGATTAACTCCTTAAATAGCAATGTGGTCCCAGTCTCATCAGTTCTTTCAATTAGTAGTCTTAACAGTGATGACAAAAACAATATAACACTTTTCTTAGCAATACTATGTTGGGCCCAAGTTATGTCTTCATTATTGAGTTATCCATGAGACTAGACAAACCTATATTCAAAATTTTAATCTCGTTCATACATAACCTAATTTGTTGTTTTTGTATATATAATCTTCAGTTCACCCAGTATATAATTTTAATCTATTATGTTCCTTTAGTAGACTGTTGACTAGTCCGTTAGAACTTTTAAGCAAAGGTCTACCAAGGTTATTAAAGTTGTATTGATTTTGTTTCAAAAAGTAACATTTCTAATTATTTATTCTACAACAAACTTTTCATTTATATGAAGATTTTATATGTACCCCAGAAAGAAACCATCATGAACTCTGTTGATAAAGCAAATTTGGTAGTTGTTATCCTCCTGAAATTAGTAATTTAATATCCCCAAAATTCTCTGAGTTGAATGGCTATGTAGTGAATTTTGATTTCCCCTCCAAAATTTAATACCTTTTTCTTTCTTTATTAAAATATTATAAGATATGCTCAATATATAAAATTTAGAAAAATATTTTCCTTCACAGTTTCCCAAATTACTAGTAATTCCACTGGTAAGAAATGATAATTTTAAACATATAACTTTTAAACAATTGGTACTTTAATCCATTTTCAATGTACTGCTAGTGTTTTCCCATGGCTGTATATTCAAAGTATATAATTTGCCATATGAATATACCATAATTTTTCTACTGTTGATTGGGTAGTGACCTACTTTGAACATTTTTATACGTAAATCTTAACCATATCACTATACACAGATTTCAGAAGGAGAATTATTGGGTAAAGGGGTATAGACTTCTTTAGATGCTTGATGAATATTTCCAGAAAAATTTTAACTATTGAAAAACAACACGAGGGACTTTTAATGTTAACAGACAAAGAAATCATATATTAAGCACATTTATTCCTGTCATGGCAAAATTTTGTGGACTTTACTTAGTTGATACTGTTCATGTTTATTACTATAGGTTTTCTATCAACTGAGTTTATTGTTTTATTTAGAAAAATTAATGATATATGCTTATACATAAGGCTTCATCAGAAAAATATGTAAATAAAAATTGTTTCTTATGGTGATTTTATTTTATTTTATTTTATTTATTTTTTCTTGTCCTATAGTTTACCTTTTGAGGTGATTTTATTTTTTATTCTTATGGGAAATAATATTTGCCATAGACCTGTCATCTATATTACTTTGAACTATAATTTTCTTCTCCTCCCATAGTTTTAAAACTATGATCTTTTTATCTAAACAGATGACCCACATATATGATTTTATAATTTATTGATTCCACATATTGTCTTTACTGCAAGTCTTCTTATGGTTGTCTCAATTTTTATTTGTCATGTTAGATTATACTTCTACATTTCTGAACTTTAGTGTGGTATCTTTCCAGTATAAATGACAGCCTCTCCCAAAGTATATTGCTATTAATAATCTCTACTGTAAGAGTACTTCTCGTGCTAGCAAGGGCAGCTGCCAGAAATACTTGTCTGTTTCTTATAGCACTATTACTTAGCCTTACATTTCTGTCATAGCTTTGTCATTTAGCTCCAATCCAGGTTTACCTTTTTCTAAAAAAAATTCCCGTCTAGCTATGATTAATAGCCAAGCTAATTAAGTTGTAGCAAGTCTGCTCTTCTAAAATGTCCTGATGCCTAAAAGCGATTTCATGAAACTCAACATCTCTTCATGGAACTCTTAGCCATGTAGAAATAGACTGATGCCTCCTTAACATACAGAAATATGAAACCTTTGAAGAGCCAGTGTCATATATCTCTCCCCCATACTAGTCTCTCCAGATCCTTTCCATAACCTCACCATCCAGCTTACCTCTCTGATGAAAGCTCCCTCCAGGCACTGACTTCATCCACTGTTGTCCTCATCCATTGAAGTAAAACATACTGCGGTTGTCACCATTACCTTTAGTCCTTAGACATGCCATATGGACTGCTCAATGGTGTTACATGACAACTTTGTATAGATATCTTGTCTCCTCAGTTAGGTTATAAACTCTTAGAATTCAGAGGTTATCTTTAATATCTTTTTATGCTACCAGTCATGTGCAGGAAAAAGTTAGTATAAATATTTGTATGACTGATTCGTTGAAGTATCTGTACACTTGAAAAATCCTTTAAGGAGTTTTTTTGCTGTAAGAATATGGCATGTTTTTGTTTACTAAATGTTTTTAAATGACTGTGCAGCTGTGATATTGAATATTTCATTTTCTAAATTTAACTAAACTCAGATACAGTTTGACACTTAATTTTAAAAGTAATTACTACTTACTAATTTTGAAAACGGAGAAACAAACACAGGGTGTAGTCATTTAGGTGGTACTTTTAAGAGTCAAAAGTGTCCCAAAATGCTGGAATAAAGGAAAAAAATTACAGTATTTTGAAAAGAAAGAAGCATAGGGTGGTTGTATGAACAAATTTGCAAAGGGATTTTAATTGGGTACCTTTTTTTTTTTTAAAGTGTGGAATCTAAAATGTGGCTTCCTAAGCTTCTCTTTCTTGCACATATATTCCATTGGATTTGGAAATATAGTCATTTCCAGATCCTCTGATGTCCTTTATGGCCACTACTTATTTATCATAAAGGAATTAATTACTGTTAGTTACATATCGGACCGCTCTATTTTAGATTGTATCAGTCTTTTTCTTCTTAAGAATGTTTCATGCATCATGCAGAAACATGAGTAAACAATATTAATTGTAAGTTTTATTGAGATTTCATTCTTTGTACTGTATACGACACTGGCTATAAATAAAAAGATGTTTATCCCTCATGCCCATGGATATGCAAAAATGAAAAATCACAATCCTTTAAGTATCTTATAGTTTAGTGGTAAAACCACAAACAATTATAGTACAAAAGGATGATTCTTTAAATGGACCTATGTACAAAGTATTGTGGGAGCATGAGGAGACCAAGTCTCAGTGACAATGGTTCAGGAAGAGCTTCACAGTAACTCTGAATGAAAACATGAAGGTGTTTGCTAAGCAGATGATCAGAGGAGTAGTAGACAGGAGGATCTTATATTATTGCTGGGGCTCACATCTTGTTTTTTTTTTTTTTTTGTATTGCTGCAAATTACTCACATTTTGCTTTTCATTTATTAATAACAACGTCAGCCAAAAAAGTATGTATTAACCACCTAGAATAGAATTGAGAACTTTTCTAGAACCTGTTGCTATTAGTGAACTTGATAGACAAAGGCCATGCCCTCCTGGAGCTTAGATTCTAGTTTGGGGAGACAGAAAATAAATATTACTGTTAATGCTAATGTTTTCCTGACTATAAAATAGAGTAAATAGAATAGGGTCTAATTTGTTATACAGGGAAGGCATTATGGTAGGTACTTTCTACACATAAATTCATTTAATCCTTAAAATCACCTCATGAAAGTAGGTTGTATTATTATGTATTAGGTCATTTAATATGAAATGTCCAATTTCAAATCAAAAGTGTAGTTTATTATATCTCAAACAAGAAGCAGTACAGTTGATCAAAGTACATGCCTAAGTATCAGCACAGTTTTGCCATCTTAATGGTAGCTTGCTTATGCCAGCATTGAAGAAGTCTGGAGAGTGAGTAGCCCTCAAATTGTGAAAGGTGTTTTCCACAGCTCATTGAGAATTGAGTATTTTTCCTTGAGAGAAGTGGTCCAAAGCCTGGAAGAAGTAGTAGCAAGATCTGGTGAATATGGTGGATGACAGAGAGTTTCCAAGTCTAGCTTCTGTAGTTTGAGCAGCGTTGTTTTTTGCAACATGTGCAAGAGGATTGGCCCGCCTCTATTGACCAATCTCGGCTGCTTAATTGCAGGCATCCTCATCATTTTGTCCAGTTGGTTGCAGTAGCCATCCACTGTAATCAATTGACCAGGTTTCATGAAGCTGTAGTGGATAATGCCAGTGTTGGACCATCAAACAGACACCATTAGCTTTTTTTTGATGAATATTTGGTTTTAGACTGTGTTTTAGCACTTCATCTTTATTCAGTTATTGTGTCGAAGGCTTTCAATTATCAAAAAGAATCTATTTTTCATCACAAGTAACAATACAGTGTAGAAACGATTTGCCTTTATGTTGTGTCAGCAAAGAAAGGCAAGCTTTGAGATGATTTCTCTTCTGATGTTCATTTAATTTATGTGATATCTGTCTATCCAGCTTCTTTACCTTGCCCATTTGTTTCAAATGGTCCAATATTGTTGGAATAGTAATGTCAAACCTTGCTGTTAATTCACGTGCAGATTGAGATGGATTCGCTTCCACTACAGCTTTCCACCATCATTATCCACCTTGGTCTCGGGTCACCTACATGTCTCATTTTCAGGATTAAAATCACCAGAGTGGAACCTCTCAAACCATCAATGTACTGAGCGTTCATTAGCCACATCCTTCCCAAACACTTCATTGATATTTCGAGCTGTCTGTGCTGCATTGGTTCCACAACATAACTCGTATTAAAAAATAACACAAATTTTTGACTTATCCATGGTTTCACAAAACTTGCCCTAAAAAAAATTTGAAAGATAATCACAAGCCAAAATGTGATTGAAAGAATGAGGATCTACCTTCACGATAAAAAATAAAAAACACACAAGAAGTGTCAAACTGAAATGTCAGAGATATCAACTGTCAAACTTAAGGAAATTGGACATTTCATACTTAATAACCTAATATCATACCTATTATGAGAATCTGACGTATAGGAAGGTTAAAGAACTCCCCTAGCTGGTAAATGCGTAGCTGGGATTCTAACTCTAGGCGGTCTAGCTCCAGCATCACAACCACTGTAGTATACTGATCTGGAGTAAGAATGTGTTGAGCGAAGAACAACAGATCATTAGTTTCCAAATGTTGTTTTTGTTGTTGTTGTTGTTTATTTTTTATGTATTTTATTATTTTTTTTATTTCAGCATATTATGGGGTACAGATGTTACGTACATTGCCCTTGCCTCCCTCCTCCCAGTTTCCAAATATTTTAAGGGTTAACTTTTGCCATGTAATCCAAAGTAACATAAGACAGTCACTTTTATTATTTTCTGAATATTCATATATTTTGCTGCAGAAATATTAATATGTAATGTACTGGAAGTGTTCTGTAATACACAGTATATGCACCATATACCTCTCTAAAAGCCAAAAAATTCTGCGTTTAGGAACACAACGATCTCCCAAATGCATATAACTAATTCCATGGACTATTCGAGTTTTACAACTGTCACCCACGTATAGAAAATAGAATATACTTTGAAGTGTCAAGGTAGTCTTAAGCTTTATCTTAGTCTCTAAGTATATGCATATTTAAATACTTTGAAACATATATAGATAGGTGTCTAAATTTTATTAACCTAATTATAGGCAGCTCCGTATAATACAATGATACTTTGGCACTTAGATATTATTTTTCTTCAGTGATTAAAATGCAGCTTGCACTAACAGACTTAGACTTTAAATGAGGCAAGAGAACCCCAATTAATTCTTACAGTATTTCCATGGAAAATTAACACTATTTAATTTTAATCTGTTAATACATATTATACATACTCCTTGTGTGTGTTGCTAGTGTTACAAAGATGAATAAGACAGAGCACCTTCCCTTAGGAGGCCACAAATGCCTTCATGTCTCTGAGCGACTTGTTTCAGTGTCCACATATCAAAATCAGAGGAACGTGGGTTAATTAATTCATTCAACAAATAAGAATCTACTAATTTAGCAGCACAATTCACAATTGCAAAGTTGTGGCAACAACCCAAGTGCCCATTAATACATGAGTGGATTAATAAAATGTGGTCTATGTATACCATGGAGTACTATTCAGCTGTAAGAAACAATGGTGATATAGCACCTCTTGTATTTTCCTGGGTAGAGCTGAAACCTATTCTACTAAGTGAAGTATCCCAAGAATGGAAAAATAAGCACCACATGTACTCACCAGAAAATTGGTTTCACTGATTGACACCTAAGTGGACACATAGGAACAACATTTATCGGGAGTGGGGCAGACGGCAGGGGGAAGGAGGGGATGGGTATATGCATACATAATGAGTGCAGTGCGCACCGTATGGGGGATGGTCACGCTTGAAGCTCTGACGCAAGGGGGGAGGGGGGCAAGGGCAATATATGTAACCTTAACATTTGTACCCCCATAATATGCTGAAATAAAAAAAAAGAAAAAAAAGAATCTACTAATTGCCAGGCACAGTTTTAGGCACTAGGGATACACTAGTGAACAAAACGGGAAAAAATTCAACCTTTTATGTAACTAAACATTTTAGTGACCCTGAGAAGTCCACCAAGGCATAAGGCAGCATGTTCAGTTTGTAAAAATATACATTGTATCATTAGACTCCTTTATTATATGCTTTTCATTTTAAGTCAATTGGTGATAATTTGTGTTATACTTTCTTCATACATATATATGGATAACTACATACATTTACATAGATATACACTTTATCTGATTTGATAGGACTATGTTGGTGACCTTATTGAAATATATAATCTGCTGGTTTTCAGATACTCTTAGGTCGTATCCAATACGAAATATTATTTTGACTCTCTGAAAGAATAAGTATGATTGTCTTATTCTATTTTTCATGTTTTTGCAAGAAAATTTTCTTTTGGAATTTTTAATATACAATCAGGCTCACATTAGTGATTTCTTTCTGAATTATTCCCAGGTCAGAATTAGAGTTCTTTTCTCTTTCCCTGATACTGTGGAAAGTTTCATAAATTAACATGTGCCTCACATATAAACCAGTTAAAAGTAGACATAATTTATGGTAGAAATACTTGTTTTATATTCATTTATATTAATATGTAGATAAGGATAGATATAATTTAAGTTTTTTATGTAATATAAATTTTACTACAGAGGTAATAGAAGAAAGGATTACCATTTTGTGGTAAAGCTAATAACATTCTAAATGTTAGCAGTTACAATTCAGTAATTTCCTTTCACAAGTACCTATTGATGCAGCACATCTCTTTATTTTGTGTATATAGTATTTTGTTCCTAAAATATGAAATGTAAAATAATTTTAAAAGCATTGTTTCTTTAAAAAATAAGTGTGATATTAGATTAAAAAAGTTTTCTCTCATGACTTCAGTAGTATCTCTCTATGTGTTTATGTGTATATTTATAAACTTTATAGAAATTTATTTAGGAAAATGGAAAAACGTTAGTCAATAGTATTTCTTAAATACTAATGCCGTTTTTATAATTCTGTTTACCTACACTGAATATTTTTCAGAGCTACTGAATTACAAAATAGCAAGCTTTTTTTTTTGTTTTTTTTTTTTTTAGGAGAGCCACTATTTCTCAAGCACACACATTCTGTTACATTCACATTATTTGCACGTTTATTTTTGTTGAGGGAGACAATAGTTCAGAGTGGTCATTTGGTTGTAGGAGCTCTAAATGTAGATAATGCTAAAAACATTGCATTGATCCGCTATACATACAAGATTTTGATGTAAATAGTTAACTTGAAATATAATTTTACAGTGGAATTCCATGTATATACATCTTTAAGAATTTATTCACAACTAAATCAAGACTTTTACGTTGAACTTTCTTCCTCCAATAAAACACACACACACGACAGAAAAGGTTAAATATTAATCCCCAAATTCATTTATGATCATTTTATTATATCCTTATGTAATAATGGCGAAATCTGTTTTGAGAGAAAAATGTAATGTTGGATGAAATTCTCTTAAATTTGTTCTCTTTTGCTAGTCTTGAACATGCAAATTGAAACTTGTGAGTTATTTCTGTATTTAATTACATTTTTATGTGTGGGTGATTTCATACAGTTCATTTGGGAGCAATTTAAGCTTAAACAGCTTTTCAATCCATAGAAATTTCTACATTATCACTTTAAATTTTAAAATGTCATTGTTGCTACTAATATGAACATGTAGGGGCAGTATAGGACTGTTTTTGTAAATCTTGTCTGAATTTGTGGGTTTTTAAAATCTGTAAGTGTTACTGTTAAAATTTTGTTCTTTGAGAAAATGTAACTGTGTGTCTTACTTTTTAAAAGAATGGTTGATACAACTCCATTAAGTTGAAACTATTCTTTCAATTCAGTTTCTTACATATACAAAAGCTCTTGTAGCATAAAAGCTTATAGCCTTGGTTTATATTTGAAGTCAAGGAATCCTTATGTTAAGTTAGTTAAAAGAAAAAATGCATTTTTATAGTTGGACAATAAAAATGAGAATAAAAAGATTCATAAAAATATGCAAAATACTAAGATCAGTGCAATTTTGCTCTTATTCTGTACCAACTTTTCAAAATGAATGTTTAATTATGAGAATTTTTTATAAAGTCTTAATTTTTCAACATGACAAGTGAACAAAACTTAGATTACCTAGCGGGTCATATTTTAAGATCCTTTAACTGGTAAATATTTTTTCCAGTATCAAAATGATTAAAGTTATTATAAACTTTATTATAAAATATAGTACCTTTTTTTTCCTGCCTTACATTTAAAAGAAAACAACTGAGCAATTATCTCTTCCATCTATTTAGTCATTCTTTTCAACGCTTCCTATGAGCCTATGCTTTAGGCATTTAGAATATAACAGTGAACTAAACAGACCTAAGTCCTCACCATTGTGGAGTTTATATTACAATAACAGAGTGCTTAAGAGCATGAATGATATAATCAGTCCTGGGTTTAAGTTCTTAGCTCTATCACTTTACTAAGCCTCTTCCGTAAAATGGAGAAAATAATAGTACTTACTACATGGGGTTGTTGTAAGGGTAAAATGAAATAATCTGTAGAAAGTATCTTTATAAGAACTCAGTTACTATTATGAAACCCACATAAAATTTTGTTTAGATGTATTGGTTAAAACTATAATTAATTATCCTGATATAATCGCACTTATGGTTAGTATTTTGAATACTTTTTCATTTTTAGTTTTCTTGAAATTATGAAAGTAAATTCACAGCACCAGTTTTGAATAGTTTTCTTAAACAGTTTCCTGAGTGACTGTTAATCTTCACTAAATGGGAAGATACTGCACATAAAAAGTTAATGTGATTTGGTTCTAGTTACATTATGTAGATTTATTCAGTGTGACTATCATATGTAAAAATTAACCCCATTATGTCTTCCTAAATGAAGAAAATGATATATGACATCGTGTTATTTTGTTTGGAGATTCTCAGATGTTCAGAATAAATGTGTTGGCTTTAAATACCATTAAATTAAAATTTTAAAAATTGCTGTATAAGAATTAAAAACAGAGAATATTGATTTACATATTATGTTAGCTGCTCAAGTGTCTAGTAAATAACTTCCATTATGGTTTTAAATTTTGACACCATTTTTCTCCCTAAAGGTCCCAAAATTTGGTAATTAAGAAATGAAACATACTTGTTAACATCTTTGAAAGCTAGTTTGTCAAAATGGCACCTGGTATATCATTACTATATAAGAATTGAGACTTAAAACATTTAAAGAACTGATTCATAGATTTTAACGAAAGTACTTGGAAATTTTGACCTTTCTTTGGCACTCTGTGCTACTCTTGGTTCTTTTTATTTTTTAGTTATCTGGAAACCCCATATTTAACATGCACACATGTATGCTCTCCCACGCACAGGCATCCTGTACAAATACAATAAAATTCTAACCTCACCCCCAACCTCCGTGTAATAGCTTATCAGCTATGTTCATGCTGCAACTGCTTCATTGAGGGGAAGTGTTGTTCTGCCGTTTTCATATTAGCTTTGTTATCATGCAGTATTTTTCAGCTCATGCTCATTACCATACAGCTGGTATGTAGAGAAGAGAAGGAAGCAGGCAGAAGTTGTACTGTCTACAAGAATAAGAAGCTCTCTTGCAGATGGGGTGCTGGCAGATGGGGCATGTGTTTGAACAGGTTTTACTAATAACAGAGTGCATTAAAAATCATTCTGAGAAAGTCTAAGGTCAGTGCCACGAATTCAGAGCTTGAGAGGTTGTTCAGCTTTTTGTAGACCTTGTTAGAATATTAACTAACTCTAATACAAAAAAGTAATAAGTGGCAAACTATAACCTCCTCTAAAAAATCTTTATCATTTTTCTTCTTTATTTTATTACCTTTTCTCTTTGTATAATTTAAAAAGCATTAATACTGTTAGCTAATGTCTCTCATCAACTAGTGTTTTCGTAGTCTTAAATTTATTTACTTAAAATCCCCAGATTATATCTATATACAAAAGTGTAGATACTTTGAGAAAATTTAGTAACTTTCTTTAGTTTTGATATATTAGAATATTTTCTAGAAGATGAAAACCAAAGGAGATTTGGAAATCTTTATGTATAATGTTGACTGTGTTTGAAGATTAAATTAAGGTGATTCTATCTTCATTCACAGTTAGAAGTGAATGGTATGCCCAGAAACCTATCCATTGTTAAAATTATTCCTTGAATATTTTTCATATAACCAAAGTGAATGAAATATAATTGACATAACTATCAATAGTTTTTTTAAAAAGGTATATTAGTGGGATCTTAGTCCTTTTGATACTTTTTCATTAACTGTAGTATTTCTTGATATATCCAGTCTCAATGGGAGATGGTGGCAAAAACAACTAAAGCAAAATAAAGCTAAGAAATTATGTGTAAAACATGCAGTATTCAATTTAATTTTAAAGGAAATGGAACTTGGTTTGTTTTGTTCGTAGAGATTGAATTATATGCAGTATAGCTAAAATTTTTAAGGTAATATTAGTTATAACACTTTTGGTAACTCAAACTTTTATACTTTAGATTTCTTGATAGTAAAATAGAGGTACCGAGTGCATTCTGTTAAGTAACTACCTTTGAATAAATAATTTAAGTGAGATCTGTGGGAAATGGTATATATTAACAAGCATTGTTAAAACTGTGTATTCCTTTTAATAGTGAAAGTTTATATTCCACTGGGCATTTTTAAAGGTATAGGAGGTCCTAAACCATGAGATTGCATTTTTATTGCACATCAAACTGTGTATTTCCTTCCAATTTATGTTTGAATTGTATAACTGATAAATACTTAGAAATATTTTATTTTCCCTGAGGGGAGAAATATATAAATATGTAAAATATTATAAATAGCATAATATAATAATAAATTAATAAAATGATAAATATGTAAAATGTATTGTTCATCTGCATCATTTCTTCTGAAAATTACGAGTTTTTCAAATTATATTGAAAATTAACATTTTCAGTTATTTCTATAGTTTTGCCATTGTTGATTAGAGTATGTCTTACATTGCTGATTATCTCATGTAAATATTATTAATACCCTACTATGTATGTGAACTATGTGAGGAGTTGAAATATAACAAGAATCAAAATAGAAGTAGTTATTGGTCCCATAGAATTTATAGTCTAATGGGGAAGATGGACAAATAATTAATGTGCTCACACTGTGACAAGGTGTTGACTTCAAGTGGCGTGATTGACCTTTAGAATGGGGAGGAAGTAGCTCTGTGAAGAAATTGGAGATGGCCTATATACAGATGATTCACATATTTTTATCTGCAACCCAGACCTTTCTTCTGGCCTGCAGAGCCAGTTGTAGCATGATAGCTGGATACCTGGATATCTCCAAGACATCTCAAGATCTTCCCCAGCTCTGTCCCCTAGAAAACAAACAAAAAACCTGATCCTTGTTCAGTATCCTCTGTCATCTTCCATCCAGTTGCACAAGTAGGAAACCTGGTATCATCTTTGATACCTTCCTCTTCTTACTTCCCATAATCTGTCACCATAGCTGGTCAGTTTTATGTCCTAAATATTAATCTCTCTTAACTGTTCACTCCTATGCATCTCTATTTCTACCTCGCTAGTCTATGCCACCATTATCTTTGGCCTGGTCTAGTGGAATAACTTCCTCACACAGTCTCCACATCCATTCTCAGTCACTTCCATTCTGCTTTTAGCATTACATTCAGAATGATTTTTCTAAGGCTATATCTGATTATGTCTTTTCCTTGACTAACATCCAGTGTTAGCTTTTGATTGCTCTTATGGTAAAGACAAAAATCCTTTCTGAGGTCTTTCGTAATCTAGCCCTTGCCTGCTTCTCTAGCCTCATCTTGCACCTGCCATAGTACCTTTATTCTGTGCCCTTGAGCCGTAAGTGGTGCCCCCACCCCTGCACAACCTAGCTCAGTCATTCATTCAGAAAGAAGCAGCTTTCTCTGAACCCACAGATTAGGTCAAAACCTTAACATCCTTAATTCTCTTCTAATGCTCTGTAGCATTTACCACAGTTGCAATTTTGCTTTGTTTTGTTTCATTATTTTACTTCCCTACTATATTGTAAACTCTAGCTATGAAACAGAGACAGTACTTAGTTTAGCTTATAGATAATGGGCACCCAAATAAATATTATATTGAATGAATGAGAGTATCTGTGGGAGAGTAAAATAACCATATAAATCTACATTTGTTGTAATTAATATGTATCTTAGTCAGAATAAAGATAATTAGACATAGTTGGAACAATAAAGTATAGGATAGACTCATAGGAGATATGCATGTGTCAACACTGATATTTACTGCTAGGAAATGATAACCACATGGATAAAATTGACTTTTAAAGATTGATTGGCTCTTAGAAAAAGGTCTTCTGTGATGAAATTAAGAAACAGGGCCAATGTCATAACCACATGCTGAAAAGCATGTTCTGTGTGTCACTTGGTGGGAAAATCCTGTGAATATGTTACTACTTAGTTAATAAGTGAGGTATTTTTAGGCTGTGTACTAAACTAAAAAAAAAATAAAGTAGAAGTCATGGCCCCCTGTTAAGTGTATTTGGGTTGGAGTAATCTACAAAGAGCATTTGAAGAAGTTTCTTCAGTAAGCATTATGATATATAACTTTTGCCAGTTTTTTGTATTGTGTAGATCATTTGGTAAGGGGAGAAAACCTACTCGTTCCTTTGAAAGAACAGTCCATTGGAGATCCTTTGGTGTCTTCTGTTCTCAGGTCTCTTCCATTACTTCATGAAGGAAATAAAGCATAGGACATGAAGGAGTGACATAGAAGGACATAGAAGTTTTTAAGGGGATTGGGAAAAGGAAGCAACTCCCACGTGTTCTTGTGAGCATTTTTTCGTCAGACTTTCTTCCACTATGTCCCTGATGATTGCCAAGCCTCAATATAGTGGCAAAAATGAGCAGTTCTTAATCAAGGAGGCATTGGCAGTAGCATATTGACTCTTTATCAAGCTGTTCATGGTAAATTCCTGGAAGTAACGTGTATTAGAGTATACAGTTAGCTGCCTGGTTTGTCTCTTCTTTCTGTATGTCTGTTTGCGGTGTCTGTAGGACAGATGTCATGCTCATGTCACACATTTGCATATTGAAATGGCTCAGAAACATCCTAGAGATTTTTTAAGTGCTAATATTTCTTGCCTGGTATATAGAACCCTATTTTCATTTTCTATAAACCGAAGACCAAAATCTACTAGTGTTCAAATCCTGGCTACCTTACTTAATTGTCATGTGACCTTGGGGAAGTTGCTTAAACTCTCTGTGCCTCTTTCTTCATCTGTAAAAGAGGGATAATAATATACCTTCTGCAGAAGGTTGTTATACAGTCTCATTGAGTTAATATAAGTAAAGCACCTAGAAGAGTGCCTGGTATATAATAAGTTCCCTTCCCTGTATACTTTGTTTTCTTAAGAAAACTTCTTTTTAAAAATGATTTGCTTACTCAGACTGGAATAAAGTTTGTAGCATCTTTGATAGTGGTCACTAAAAGCACTCAAGTCAGTTTACAGTCTAGTGTTTATTTTTCCTTTATTCTTTGGTTTAAAATATTGCTGAATGCATTTCCTGGAAATATACTTCTCTTCCTATTTCTTGCTCTACATATTGTCATATAAATTGAGCAATTTTATTTATCAATCACATTGATTTGTCATTTTCTATTGACTTAGCTGTTCTCCCCCCTGAACTGGGAGTTCTTCCAGGGTAGAGACTACATCTTGCTCAATTTTACATTGTTTTTTCATAGTGCCTGGCTTTTAGTAACCCTAGCTAAATATTTCTCAAATGTGGTAGATCTAGATCCAAAAATATAACATTTGAATCACTGCTTAGTTTTTTCCCTACTCTTGTTTCATTGTTTAGAAAATAGAGAACCATTATATGACTCAGAGGATTCATTTAGATGAGACCGATAATATTATAATGGAATTTGGGGTTAGAGGCTCACCATAAATTGTTCTCACAGTCGTTAGTTTTCCCTATGCTACCTATATATAAAAAAATGTAGTGAATTTCCCAAAGTTAAGTCTTTGAAATAAATGGATTGGTGGGAGGTAAATTATATCTTGGTGTAACGAAATCTGTTTATTGCAATTGTTTAATAAAAACCAGATGAGTAAAAATATCTTAAAAAATGCCATTTAATTTTAATCTTTGCTGTTTATGTTGTGATCATGATGTTTAACATGTCTTTATCATCTCTTGAAAAACAGTCTAAGTTATTTCTTAATATGCTATTTTGTCTCTTGATAAATAACTTGAAAGGCTTAAAATGAAGAAGGGAATTTGTGTGTCTGTCTTTATCTTAAGGAGTAACAGAATATTAGAATTTTAAGATTATACTAAAGTTCAACATCTTTTTGCTAGCTTTGAATTTATATTCTTTGGGGTAAACTATTACTCATAGGATTTTTTCGTGTTGTAGAATTATGAACATACATTGACTCATAAACTTAAATTTTAAAAAATTAAAGAGGTAGTTTTAAAAGTTCTCAAATCAACATGTAGCAGTTCTCAACAGGCCACAATTGTTGTAAGCACTTGTTCAGATCTAGAGTAATTGGTAATTAAGTTGTAATGCATATTAAGTAGTTATCATTCTGTCATTATATACCATGCTTTCATGTGACTGGTGGGAAACTCATGATATCCTACATAAAGAAGTTTTTAGAGTCATGTGTCAAGTATAACAAACTTTCAAAGTTCATTTTTAAACATTTGGAGGTCTCCAGTATTTATAGATAAATATTTTAAACAAAAGAAGAATTTTTTAATGAAATGAATTTTTAAATAATCTATTTCTGTTACAATAAGTGTGAGATATCAAAGTGCTCCTCACCATCAGTCTTACAGTTCACTGCAAATAAAAGACTACTGTATGTCAGACACCTTTTCAAATTAAGTGATTTGGAAAATATTTCCATGACACGCAAAATTATGTCAAACCCTATTTACGACCCACCTATTTCCAGCAGTATTTCTTTTCTTTTCTTTCTTTCTTTTTTTTTTTTTGAGACAGAGTCTTGCTCTGTTGCCCAGGCTAGAATGCCATGGTGTCAGCCTAACTCACAGCAACCTCAAACTCCTGGGCTCAAGCGATCCTTCCGCCTCAGCCTCCCGAGTAGCTGGGACTACAGGCATGTGCCACCGTGCCCGGCTAATTTTTTCTATATATTTTTAGTTGGTCAGCTAATTTCTTTCTATTTTTAGTAGAGATGGGGGTCTCACTCTTGCTCAGGTTGACCTTGAGCAATCCTCCCACCTTGGCCTCCCAGAGTGCTAGGATTACAGGTGTGAGCCACCATGCCCCGCCATCAGCAGTATTTCTTTGTACTCAAATTTTATTTACCAAATCTTCAGAGTCATATGGGATCTCCTGAAAAGGTAGGGGATTGTGTAAACATTAGGCTAGTCACGTAATTCTTGATTTTTTTGAAAGCAAAGAATGCAATTTGTTAAATTATATATGTATGCAGTAATTGCTTTAAAATTTAAATTGATGTTTCTAAAAGAATCCCCTTTTTAAATGTAGTGGGGGCATGATTACTAGGTTCTTCTCTACTTGATAGCTACATCAAACTTGAATATTTAAAGAACAAGCAGGCTACACTAAAATAAAGAATTGATTAAAGATCACTATGATGTACACTTTCAGAACAAGAACCAAATGTTATTTTTGTTTATTAACTGGCCTAGCACTAATATGGAATGGGTGCTCAATAAATATTTTGAATTAGTGAAATAAGTTCAAATCCACAGACTTTGATTCATAACTAGATTTTTAAAAGATTGGGTATAGCCGGACGTGGTGGCTCACGCCTGTAATCCTAGCTATCTGGGAGGCCATGGCGGGAGAATCGCTCAAGGTCAGGAGTTCCAGACCAGCCTGAGCAAGAGTGAGACCTCAGACCTAAAAAAAAAAATAGAAAGAAATTAGCTGGACAACTAAAAACATATAGAAAAAATTAGCTGGGCATGGTGGCTCATGCCTGTAGTCCCAGCTACTCGGGAGGCTGAGGCAGAAGGATTGCTTGAGCCCAGGAGTTTGAGGTTGCTGTGAGCGAGGCTGACGCCACGGCACTCTAGCCCAGGCAACAGAATGAGACCTTTTGTCTCAAAAA
>CAUYRT010018526.1:0-40445 GCA_963574885.1 Lepilemur ruficaudatus | reverse complement strand
TTCCTTCCTTCCTTCCTTCCTTCCTTCCTTCCTTCCTTCCTTCCTTTCTTTCTTTCTTTCTTTCTTTCTTTCTTTCTTTCTCTCTCTCTCTCTCTCTCTCTTTCTTTTTTTCTTTCTTTCTTTTCTTTCTGACAGGGTCTCACTCTCTGTCCCCTGGCTAGAGCATAGTGGCATCATCATAGCTCACTATAACCTCAAACTCCTGGGCTCAAGTGATCCTCTTGCCTAAGCCTCCCAAGTAGCTGGGACTATAGGCATGTGCCACCACACCAGCTAATTTTTTAATTTTTTTGTAGAGACAAGGTCTCACTATTGCCCAGGCTGGTCTCAAACTCCTGGCCTCAAGTGATCCTCTTGCCTCTGCCTCCCAAAGTGCTGGGATTACAGGCGTGAGTCACTGCACCCAGCTAGAACCATGTCTTTTCTTAGAGATTCTCCCAGTAGTAGCATATTTGTTAATAGACATGCAACATCTATCCATTGTTAAGAAGACAGTGATTTCAACCCACATATTCAAATTCATCAAAGTACTGATGAATCAAGAAGGCTATATTTCTCTTTGAAGTTCTATTATAATTTGAAATAAACCAACAAACAAAACATCCTAAATTATTTTAGGAAAGCATCATGTATCTCAATTTAACCATTTTATATGCTTAGCTAAGTTGTATTTTGTCTACTTTTCTATAAAATTTATAGTTTAAGTTGTGATATTTATATCATGTTTTAAATTATAAAATAAAACAATCTCATTTTAAGAAACTTAGAATAAGTTTATATATATAAAAGAAAATTAAAACCACCTATAAAATCACTGCCTAAAGATAACCATTTTTAACACTTTGGCATATTTTCATTCATTCTATTATCTATATATCTTCATGTGAATGTCTTTTTCTTTTATTTTACCACAATATCTAGTTCATTTTGTGCATCCAGTTTGCATCTTGCTTTTTAAACATGTAACATATTTCATGAGCATTTAATTTAAAATTAGAGCATGAAATAAAATTCTTTCTAAAACATGTTTTATTATGTCTTCATATGGGTCCTCCAAGGAGCAGGTGCCAAAATGGGATTAAACCTGCAAGGATTTTATTAGGAGTGCCTGTGTGAGAGAAACTAGGAGAGGGGCCAGATGTGGCTTGGAAAGTCATCATGTCACCATTTAATTCTGACCAGGAATGGGTCTGCCATAGAATCTTGTCCCCTGGGTCATTAGCTGGGAACAGGCCTTCGGAGGTATGGCCTCAGTGGAAATGCAGCAATGAATTTTAAAATGCAGCAGACAGGTTCAATTATATTTCCTATAGTTGGAAGTCTACTAGGCACATTTTTACGGTCCCTACATTAAGGTTGCATGATAGTCAATCATAGGGATAGATTTTTCTCAATCTTTTTCAGCAACTGTTGTGCATCAATGATTATTTTCTTAGGTTTTTAGAAATAAAGTTGCTGGGTCATGGAAGAATTTTATTTTTATTTGAAAACAAAGATTTCTTTAAAAAATTTAAAAAAGAAATTTATTTCTAAGTATATTATGTAATATTTAATATTTCTAAATAGGTTTTCCAAAATAATTTCTGTATAAACTATGATTTATTTACTTTAATCACTCTCATTGTTGGGAAGGTATATATCATTCTACTAGCAGATATCTTCGGTTTTTCAAAGTAATTTTCCAGTCCGTATTTGACACAAGCCTATAAAACAGTTATTCAACACATCCTTATATTCTCTTCCTCTTCAATTTTTCATCTTCCTGAATATATGAATTTAAAGGCTAAGATTATTATTATTAATGTTATTAAATCTCAAAAAAATACTTTCTTTCAAGTATATATTTTTTACATTAGCATAAAATTAGGAATAATAAAGAATATTATCACCATAAATAAACTAAAACAGAAAAATCCTTTTTCTAAAAACTAATAAGATTGTTTTTTATAGTAAGCAGTAGGGGCATATTGCCACTCTTTTCATCCTTTGAGATTGGGCCAGTCATAGACATGAACAAAATGAAAGTGAGAGGAATGTGATTTGAATCTAACCATTTGGCAACATGAAGTAGTATTGTGGGATAGGAAAAAATTATATAACTGTATGTTTTCCCCACAACAATTTCACATTTTTTTAGAGAATCCAAGAGTCTGCTTTTTTTCCCTGACTTAAAGCCAGATTATCTAAATTAAAGATCACAATATGGCTATGCACTTTGGACAAATCCCATTAATCTCCTTGTACCTTGGTTTCCTAATATGTAAAGTGCAATGAAATCTGCTCTACTTTGACTTGCAATTTTTATGATAATCAAAATTATATAATGTGGATATTAACAAGGAACATACCAAGGTATATGATGGTATTCTTATGCATGCATAATTTAAAAGAGAATTACCTATTATAGTTAGCAAAGTGTGTCTTCTGATATTTGATTTTAGGTTAGCAGCAACATCCCAGGGGAAACAGAGCTATCTTCACTAAAGCAGAATTTTCTCTAAGATTAATTTTGAATCAAGGAAACCTGGAGCTGATTTAATTATGTTGCAGTGTTCTATTGTGAATTGACAGCCAAGAGCTTCTTTCTTTCACTCACCAATGAAGCTCTCTGCTGGACAGGAAGGTTGCTTTCCATCTCCAGCTATAGGTTGGCAACGTCATTTCAAAGACGGTCAATTTCCATTTCTCCCCTCCTCTGTACTGTATAGCATTTCACAGTAGAAACATATGCTTTCTATGGTAACATAATTCTCCTGGCCACGTCAACAATAAAATGTGGACTCTATTTTGAAACTATAATTGCATATCCATCTCTTTCCTGTAGGGAGAAAGTTTTAATCACCTCATATGAGGTGTTAACAGTGTGAATAGATGGCAAATCTAAAACAATTTGCATATGCACTGGGAAATGAATTCTTTTGTGAAAAGTAATTTTTTTATACCTACTGGTAATCTTTACTCTTGTCAGGGAAATAGGCCTCACTCACTATATCCATATCCAAAGTGTTAACCAGAAAAATAATAAAGAGGGGTGGAGCGGGTGTACTGGTGGGGGTGTGGTGGGTGATTAATACCCTGTTAAAGGGATGACAGAATTGTCCTGTGCAATATTAACTACCTATAACACCGTTTAGTCTGATAAAGGCCAGCCTTGTGAATATTTAACTTTCACAACGTTTGCTTTGCTGATAGTGGGTCACTTTCATATGTGAAATACAGCCTATTGCTTATTATTAATTAGACCTGAGTTGACCTTCAGGATTTAATATTCTTTCAACAACGATATGTGAGATTTACTGCATGGTAACATACATTCAAAATGTGAGAACGTTAGGATTTAAAATATCATAGGCTTGGACAGATTCTTGATATTCCGTCTAACTGATTCATTCAACTGTCTATCGCAAATCTTTTACATGAAGGGCATCCATGAAATATAGGGTGTTTCTATCCCCTTATATATTAATACTTGGACTCTACTTTCAGGGGAAAATGAAATGACTTCATAAGAATACAAGGCAGTGAGCGCTTTTCAAGTTCAGAGCAGAAGAGTGATGTGGTCCTCCAGCAAAGATCTAGCAAAGGAAGAAATAGGCCATAAAAAGAAGGGAAGGGCTTGGGCGGGCGGAGGCTTGGTGAGCCAGGGAGCAGCAGGAAGCCAGACAGCACCTGCTGGCAGATGTGAGCACTCAGTCAACAGGTTTGTAGGTCAGCCTGCCTCCCAGCTGGTTTAGGCCATTCTTGAATGGCATGAGGTTGAAAGCCCTGACTGCCTTTTCAGAAATATTGATGGCTGAGGCAGGTGGCTGCCTCCTGGAGGGATATATGGCTTCTTTGATCTGGTGATTTTTCGAAGGCCTCTGTGTTATGAACACGGGCTTATCTTTTGTGACTCTGCTCAAAGCACCCCATGTTTTAATCAAACACACAGCTTCCTGTTCCTTGTGGCTCAAGTTTATTAACTAATATGTGAGCACAGGTGGAGAATGATAAGGTAGGAAGGAAACCTGAGCCAGTATATGACGTGGTGTCCTGACACTTAAAAGTTAAGACTTTAATCAAAGTCTTAGGAAAACATTGATGGAGTTGGGCTTTTAATCAGGGAAGTGACATACTTGGATTTGCATTTTAAACAGATGACTGGGTACAGTGGCGCTATATTATGGCTATTAAGCACCAGAGTTCTGGGGTTATGCTGTCTGGAATTGGATTGCCTCTCTAAACTTATTAGCTCTGACCATATTAACTTCTCTAAGTCTCAGTGACCTCATCTGTAGAATGGGGATAAAATCCATTACCCGTCTTACAAGTTTTTGTGAGGATTAAATGAGATAATGCACATAATATGTTCAGTCCAGTGTTAGGCACAGAAAAAGAGAACATTCAGAACATATTGGTTGATATTACTCTTATTATTCCTCTGGAGTAGTATCAAGGATGAAGGACTCTTCCAGAACCTTGAAGAAAACCAGATAAAATCCTGGCAATATTTTAGGCGAGGCATTGGTGCACTGAATTAAGGCAGTGGAAAAAGGATTTAGAAAGGCAAACAAAATTAACCTTATGGTGGGCATAAAATCAACAGGATTTGGTGTCTGAGTAAATGTTGGGGGTGAAGAAGAGGGAGAAGTCGTGGATGGATCTAAGGTTCTAGCTGTGGTACCATTGACCAAGATGCACAACAGAGTTGGGGAGACCTTGCTGGTGTCCTTCACGTGACCGCCGTGTGCAGCCTGACCGCTGAAATGCACTTCCAACACTGAAGGGATTTCCCTGGCAGCCGGGACAAAGGAGATGGAAAGTGCTAGGGAATTAATGTCCCGGTAACAGTGCTCAAACATTGATAGGAGTTGGTGGGTAAACACCTCGGCACTTTTGTACCTCAGGTGGGGTTACTCTAAGGTTTGTATTCTCCTCCCAAAGTTCCCCGGTGGGATTCAGCTCTAGGTTCCCATAGTGGGAACTTGTTTAATAACTAAACGTCTTTGTCTGCCTTCTCTACCTGATGTCAAGTCTCCAATCCCTTGGTAGTCTCTTCTGGATCACCTTCCAAAGAAACTATTTGCATTGGAATCCTTGTCTCGGATTTACCCAGGAAAAAATGAAACTAAGAGAGTAGGGAAGGGGAAAGGAAGAGAAGGAACAGGAAAATCATTTCCATGTTAGACATTTTGAGGAGGAGATGCCTTTGGGACATTCACGTAGAGAAGGCCTGGAATGCACTGGAAGTAAGAAATGACTCAGGTGGGACAAAGTGTAACCTAAACATTTGTACCCCTATAATATGCTGAAATAAAAATAAATAAATAGGATATATATATAAATAAGAGAAATGCAATGGTATTAAACTGGAATTTAATAAATAATTGGGCTCCAGTATTCTAGATTGGTAAATAAACTGCAAAAAAAAAAAAAAATAAAATAAAGGGATGGTTGAGATCCTGGAAGATGTTCCTCAAGGATAGCTTGTCATGTAAGAAGTTTGAAGAAGGTGATGAAAGGCACTCGGTGTGTGCTTAGAAAGTGAGAACAGAACAAGAGGGTGATATGGAAGCCAAAAGACAAAATTTTTCAGGAAGAAGAGTCTGATTTTTCATATAAAGTATAAATCCTTTTTTAGGGGAGATTATGTTGCATCTTGGTAATGGCCAAGGTGTCTCACACATAATAATAATAAATAAATATTTGTTGAACAAATATCACTTCTCTCCATCTCCCTGTGAAGATATCGGAAAAGCTGAGGGGTAAAATTAAGGGGTGGAAAGAGTAATTTAACAATTACTTCTGGCTTACGGAATCTTTTCTGTCAACTGATTGGTTAGTTCTCTGCCTGTTTGCTATGAAATGGATTCATACTGTGAAGAAATGGTACCTACCATGTGCAGTGTGTATTTTATATAAACTGATTCCCAATACAACTAATACTGGTTAATTTTGGCATGGGGTCAAATAAAAAGAGGCAGAGACCTGGAGGAGTAGAACGTGAACAGCCAGGGAACCCTGCTACACAAGGTCCTTGCTCATGCTCATCTGCTGCTACTGGCTCTCCAAAATCCTCCTTCACTGCTTCACTGCTGCTTCTGAGGTTGGAATGGGAAGTTGTAATATGATGTCACCATGGTACGCTTACTTTCTGGCTCTGGGTTTTGACGTCACTTCATTTTTTCCTCCTCTGTAGTCTGGCACAGTACAGAGATACAGAGAAGTCAGATCTTTTCATCCCTCACTCATCACCACATCCCCATCCCCATTAGGACATATTTCCAATCTGTAGTCAATAACTCATTTATTGTAGGTAGACTTGGATACAATAAAATTCCTGAATTTAGGAATTTTGCACTGTCTTTTGGAGTTATAATGAGATTTAATTTGTAGGGCCAAGTGGCATTTATGTTAAGTTTATGAAGAGAGAGAATGCAAATACTTGTCATAGGTTTAAGGCTTTTCCTGATTGCCTGTGTTTCTTTAATACATTGTGTCTGGTTTTCAAGATTGTCCAGAGAAACTTTCTTCAAACTTTTCTAGAGTGAAGAATAAATGGGAATAGAAGAGAAGAACTGAACATAGTTGTTTGCAATCAGGTCAGCCAATTCATTTTTTTTTTTTTTAGCTTTTGTAGAGACAAGATCTTACTATGTTGCCCAGGCTGGTTTTGAAGTCTTGGCCTCAAGTGGTCCTCCTGTCTCAACCTCTGAAAGGGCTAGATGCTAGATTACAGGTGTGAGCCACTGAGCCCTGCAAAAGACAGCCAATTTTATCAATTCTGGAAAATCGTTGTTGTTTTAAAATACATTTATTATCTAAAGAATAATTTGTCATCAATTGTATACATTTTCCTTTAGTATTCAGCACCCCTAAGATTGTACTCAATGCCCTGCTGCCTCCACAAGTATCTTCTCTACATTGTCTACCGTTGTACTAAGTCAATTACCAAGTTGTCTTTTCTCATTTATATAAAGCCATTAAACCAATGTCTTGTCCTGTGCAGATACAATAAGCAATCACTGACAGTTTTCCACTTAATTACATGCTTCACTGGGTGCTTCTTGATTGAAAATATTTTCTCATAATTTCCTTTGTTTTATGCTCATGATCTCACCCCTGTAACATAGGGGATGATAAAGAAAGATCAGATTCAACAAGATGGCTTGTCTGGGTAGCAGCTGTACCTGTCATTCTCGTGAAATACTTAACATCTTTGCCCTTTACCTCCAGGCCAGGATGTTGGATCTGTTTCTCCTCTGTAGGTCACTGAGTCTTTCACTTTTCAGGAGAGATTAGTCAGCCTTTAGGTTATGACTTTTTCGGAAGCTCTGCTTCAGAAGCCAAATGCCTACCTACACTGGCCTTTTCTAATGTTTGGGAAAAGCAAAGTGGCTGTGACATTTCTATTCAGGATTTGTTTTCTTCAATTTCCTGACCTCCTGGTCATTGGACCAGCGAGTAGTGAGCTCCTACAGCCCCCATGGCATGTGAGGAAGCTCTCAAACAGTTTTTGAGAATTACAGAAATATCTTATTGGACTCAGTAAAACCTTTGAGCTATAATTGGTTCAAGGGATGCTTTGAAATGGAGGTTTTATTTGAATTCTGGTTCTTATATGACTAAACTCTTAGTCTCTAACTTTTTTTACCTGATAGCTATGTTATCACCGTGGAGTAATCCACATGGGCAACTTGTGGAAGAGGCCATCTGTTGGGTTCAGCATTTGCTTTATTTTTTCCCTCCTAAATTGTTTCTCCAGAAGATCTGGGTAAAATATCATAGTTAGATTCATTTATTTTGCTTAAAGTGTTAGGTCTGCTAATATAAAATCACTATAAAAATAAGTAACAACTTAGGATTCATTCATTAATCGCTAATTTTTTACTCACCATGTATGTAGTGCCATCTATGTAAAAATGGTAGTAATGAGAAGAACCTCAAAGAATTATCTTGCTCAGTTTTCTTATTTTGCAAAGAAAATGAGGCACAGAGGTGAAGTGACTTCTTTTAATGTTGACTTCTGTTAGAACTGGCACCAGAACATAGATCCTAAGAATCTTAGTCCAATACTTTCTATTATACTCTGCTTATGAGATCCTTTCATGGCAGCAAGTTTTAAAAGAAAAGGTAAAATCTTAAATGTGCTAGGAAACAAAGGCCAGCTTGAGGGGACAAAAGAAGACAGGGAAGGGAATGCTGACATTACTACTATAATAATTTTTCTGGAGGCTGGGTTGGTAGGGCAGAGTGCTCTTGATTTTATTTGTAATCTTGGAAGTAACTGATATTGTTTCAAATACCTCAAGCTCAGAAGTATTCAGTTGTTGCTATAACACATTTTTTCCTCCTATTTTTTTTTTTACTAAATTAGATACCCAAAATTTACTAAAATAATGTATACAACAAAAGAGATAAAAGAGCATTGATTAGCTTTTGTGCTTTTACAGCACAGAAGACTGAATTGTGTTTTACCAAATCCCTCGGAGCTTGGGTGATCTGGGGGAATATGGAGTAGCTCTGGATGAAGTCAGAGACGGCATAATTAGGTTCAGTCACAGGAGTCAGCAAATGAAGAGGAACTTGAACTCGCCCTTAAAGGTCAGGCAGAACTGGAGCAGATTAAAAAGAGCTGGCAGGGTGAGGATGAGCTCATTAAAGGCATCCTCACCCTGCGAGGATGTGAGCCTTGGCTCTCACTGCTGCCTAGCATTTTGGAGGTTAGTGGGAGATGAGATTGGTGAGCTAGAGTGGACCTTGGCTGGGAACCTCTTGCAGGCTCCCCACTATGACTAGGATCAATTCCACAGAAGGTTCCTAAGTAGAGGGGCAGCTTTGGGAATGTAATGCTGTAGGAGATTCAGTCTGATGTCCTAGATGGGTTGATTCGGGTGGAAGCAAAGAGAGGAGGATGCTAGAGTGCCCAAGACAGGCTAGGATAACCTGGCAGCCCTGTGAAGAAGAGGAATGAATCTGCGAGGCAAAACCAGTAAAGTGTGGATTGTACTCAGGACTTATTTAATGCCAGAAAACACAAGAAACACAACTTCAAGTTTTCAAGTTGGAGAGAGAACTGATGTCAAAGATGACTTTATGAATGTTGGATGAAAATACAGCAGGAGTGGGTGAGATGCTGAATATCAGGGATAAAGGGGAGGGAAAGTTAACTTTGACCACAGTGGGACCCATTTTAGACTTTGGTGCCCACCCTCTGGTTTATTTGTCATTCTCCCTGGCTGGGCTGGGAACATGTTGGGGGTGAGGATGATACTACAGTTCTCCGTTCCCAGCACGTATCACAGAAGCAATATTAAGTGCTCAGGAGAATAACTTGAACCTGGGTGTCTGGGAGAATGGTAATATTATAAACAAAAACTAGAGGCTTTACACGGGGAAGGAATAAAATTTGGAAATTCCATGTTTATGGAAATGGCAGGAACCTCCTATAGAAATGCCTTGATTATGATTAGAAGTACTGGATCTTGAGTACTGTCAGGCCCAATAATAAAGAGTTGTGACCAGATGAAATTTAGAGTTGAAGTTTTGGGACTGGAGGAAGTCTCTGAGGATGGGGAACTAGGGAGGAAGTGTGAAAGGTTTGAATATAAGCTGTCAGCTCCTGCAGGAATGCTGTGTGAGAAAAAGAAACTACAGTATGTGTAAATCCATTGTTTGCCCAGAAATTTTGAGTGATTCTCTAATCTATTTGATATAGATTTTTTCTTCATTTCTCTTGTCAGAAAGCAAAATATAGCATCTCAGTTAGGGCAAGAGGAGGGACAGACAGGCCAAGAAACATGATTTCCTTCTGTCTGCAGTGAGGCTGGTCAACCTTCAGGCATCAGTACTCAGGAGAGGAATTGGAGATTAATGAGAAGATGAGGAAAGAGGAAAAACACAAAATGTAAGGAAATAGGACAAAGTTGCATAAGAAACCTTCAGAGTCAAAGTAATGTGGAGTTAAGGATACAGGATGGAATTTTTATTATTTCTTTTTTATTAATAATACAAGAAGCGAGAGCAAAACCAACAGAGAACATAAGAGAGTAGATTATGGAAAAGTGTGACTAGAATGTCTAGGAGATCAAATTATCTTTTCATTACTGCATTTTAAAAAGACGAACATTTCAGAGACTGAAATATGTTCTGTTTTTCTGGGGAATCATATCGTTAAAGGCCCATTACAACCTCTTTCTTGATATTAATGTCCTTGCTGAGCCTGGTGAATCATGGCTGAGGACTTTGCAGCACCAATCTAAAAGTATTTACTGAAGATTAGGGCTGACTGGTGCAAGAGTGTGCAAGAGCAATGGCCTTGAGCTATACAAAAGTTTAAAAGCCGCGAACTCCTGATTCTCCTGGAGTCCAGACCCTGTCCCAGGCCTACAGCATGACTGGGCCAGAAGGAGACGTGAGGGCTGACGAAGTGGTGAGAAACGTGTCTGGACAATAAACCGTGACTAGATCATGTTGTTCTTGTCCGTAAATCCTGTTTAAGGAGTTTGGGCTTTCCTACGGAAGTAATGTGATCCAGTCTGTTTTAGAACACTCTGGCTGAAGTACGGTGACTGAATTAGCACCAGCATTGGTGGACAGGAGACAAGTAATGTAGGAAAGAGAACTAAGATTGAGACAGTGGGGTGGAGAGAAGTGGGCAGCTGTGCGGAATCACAGGACTGGGTGATGGGCTGGGCATGAAACGGGAGAATTGAGAATGACTTTGAGATTCCTCCCGGCCTCGAGCGGCTGGGTGGATGGTGGTGCTGCTCACTGAGAGATGGAACCCTGGAGAAAATACCAGTTCTGGGATATTTTTTAAAATTAAAAAAATTTTGAATTGTGGTAAAATAACATAAAATGTACCATCTTAACCATTTCTAAGTGAATAATTCAGTAGTGTTTCAGTGCATTCACATTGTTGCGAAATCAGTTTCTGGAAGTCTTTTCACCTTGCAAACCTGAAACTCTGCACCCGTTAAACAACTCCTCACTCCTCTCTCCTCCCAGCCCCTGGCAACCACCATTCTACTTTCTGTCCTTATGAATCTGACTACTCTACGTACCTCATATAAGTGGAATCATACAGTGCTTGTCTTTTGGTGATTAGCTTATTTCACTCTGCATGATGTCCTCAAGACTCATTCATGTTGTAGCATGTGTCAGAATTTCCTTCCATTTTAAGGCTGAAAAGTGCCCCATTATTGTGTATATGCCACATCTTCTTTATCCATTCATCTATTGATGGACCCTTGGCTTGCCTCCACCTTGTGGCTGTTGTGAATAATACTGCTATGAACATGGGTGTATAAATACCTCTTTGAGATGCTTCTTTCAATTCCCAGAAGTGAAATTGCTGGATCATATGGTAATTCTATTTTTAATATTTTGAGGAATCACCATATATTTTCCATAGAAGCTGCACCATTTTATATTCCTATCAGCTGTATACCAGCAGTACACAAGAGCTCCAATTTCTCCGCATCCTTAACCAACACTTTATTTTTTGATTTTCTTTTTTCTTTTTCTTCTCTCTCTCTTTGTGGTTTTTATTTTATTTTATTTTATTTTATTTTATTTTATTTTATTTTATTTTATTTTATTTTATTTTATTTCTGTTGGAGTGCAGTGGCATCATCATAGCTCACTGTAGCCTCCTGGGCTCAAGCAGTCCTCCTGCCACCGCCTCCCAAAGTGCTAGGATTACAGGCGTGAGCCCCTGTGCCCGGTCCCTAAATTAACTTTTATTAAATATATTAATTCACTAAATTAACTTTTATTAAATAAATTAATTAAATTTAAAAAGTCCTGTGTGAAACTTAACGATAAGAAAGAAAGCAAGAAGGTGATGACGTAGTTTTTGGATCTCCCTGAATCTCCCTCAAAAACTGGCAGAAAAAGTAGATATAAAACATTACTACCACCACCAACAACAAAAAATAAGGACGCTTCTATGAAAAACTGAGGAGTGAGATACCCCATGAACTTAAAAATACAAACAGCAAACCAATAACAGCAGCAAGAACTATTCTGTCTAAGTGCCTATGCGGGAAAGAGTGGGAGGGCAAAGGGAGAACCAGAAGTTAGAAATCAGCATGCTCCCTTTCAGTGGCAGAGCACAACAGCCTGTTTGAGAAGAGTAGCAAAAGCTGGGAGCGGACTTTGCAAGCTTCAAGGCTCCAGTGAGGGTGAGAGAGCTGTAGGAAGGCAAGATGGTAAGAGAGGGTTCTGGATCCTAGGAACTCTTAAAATTAGCAGACCCAAGTTCTCTTTCTGGTCACAAACCTTCACTGAGGACCAATTGTGGGAGTAGGGTCCAGATTGAATGCAGGGATTCTAGGAACAAAGCAGAGAGAAAGTCTAGATAAAAGTGGGAAAGGCCAGGTATGGTGGCTCAAGTCTATAATCCTAGCACTTTGGGAGGACCAAGTGGAAGTATCATTTGAGGCCAAGAGTTCAAAACTAGCCTGGGCAACATAGCAAGACCCCATATCTATGAAAAGTAAAAAAAAAAATAGCTGGGAGTGATGGCACATGCCTGTAGTCAAAGCTACTAGGGAAGCTGAGGCAGGAGGATCACTCGAGCCCAGGAGTTTGAGGTTGCAGTGAGCTATGATGATGCCACTGTACTCTAGCCTCCTGGGTGACAGAGTGAGACCCTATCTCTCTAAAAAAGAAAGAGACAGAAAAGATCAGAAAAAAAGCCAATATTAGGCCATATTTGCTGATATTTCTTAATAGCAACACAAAAGAAAGCACTAAAGTTGTAAAGATATGAAAGTTACTCTAATCCTCCACTGACCCAGCACATGGGGATGTCTAAAAGGATAGGCAAGCCCATCTCACTTAAAGATGAGCTGCAGCAAAAGTCACATCTCACACAGATTAATTATAAGAAAAAGAGAATACTAAGCAAAACAACATTTTTATAGCAATCAGGCAAAAACCATTAACTAATCTTTCAAAAGCAATCTAAAAGAAATTAGAACATTTTTAGAACTATGAAAGAAGAGTATAAATTAGAATTAGAAAAACTCAGAGACAAAAATAATTGGACAAAAGGAAGGTTTGGAAAGAGAACTAACCAAACTAAAAAAAATAATTAGGAAAAAAAAAAAGGAAAAATATTCAGAACTGAAGACTAACTTAGAAGGAATTGCAGATAACAGCATGGATAATACTATAAGACAAATAGGTGATAGAAAAGAGAAAAATAAAAAGATTAAACATTTGAAAACAAAGACTTCAGAGAAATTTGTAGATCTATAAGGTAGACAAAAAATATGCCATATATATGTGTATATATATCCCCCCAAAGAAAAATAAGGCAATGTGACAAAATAATACTGAAAGTCATGTTTCAAGAATGGTTTCCTGAAATAAAAGAGGTCTTAAAAGCACACTATGTTTATGGGAAAACTGTTCCAGAATAGCTAACACTGAGACATATTCTAATGAAACTACTAGACAAATAAGAAAAAGAAATAAAACTCTTTGAGTTTTCAGGTGAAACATTCAGGTAACTTATAAGGGGAAGAAAGTCGTAGTTTCCCGAAATTCTTTATGCTAAAATAGTAACAGTTACTATACTCAAGGAAAGAAATGTAAGAGTTTTCTATTCTGCCAAACTGACCATCAAGCACAAAACCTACTCTTATGAACATGTAAGAACTTAGGAACATATAGGAAATCAAGGGATATTGTTTCTAACATCCCTTCCTGAGAAATACGCTCTAAAAAGAGCCAATACTTCAAAATGGGTCCTGAGTGGCTAATGGCCTAAATTCAAAATACAGCCAAGTGACCACTGCTGATTAGAGGTCATACAAGTACTCTGCATTCCCAAAAACCCCCAGGCTCAACTTAATTTTGGAACTTTCACATTTGTCTGTTCCTGTTTACACTGCCTGAATCAACCAGTAGACTGTGACCTGCATGGACCAATCAGAACTAAGCAAGCATGAACCAATTGGAACTAAACAAGTTTGCATTTTACATTTGTCTAAGCGCACCAGAGTGGGAAGCTGGGCATGAACTTTCTCTGTAAAGGACGACCCCTTTTTTTGTTAGCACCGTTATTTTGTACCAAGGGCTGCAACTCCCCAGTTTACAAATAGTTTGCTGAAATAAAATCTCTTTCCTTTTTTAGAAAGAACATTCTGTTCAGTGGGTTTGTTGATATAACTACAGTGACTACAGAGCAATGATGACATATTTATCTGTGAGCCCTGAACATACATTTACCTGTAAAACTGAGACTAAATGATGGTGATAAGGGAAACGATATAGTATATGACGGCCATGCTCTGACACCGTAGATGACACAACTCTAAAAAATGTTGGGAGAGGAATGGGGTACATTTATAAAATGTAGTATAAACTCACTGATGGGTTTACCGGTGTTAAATTGAAGTAAAATGGTATATCAAATTTGATCTTAGGGGAGAGGGCAGGGAGAAGATACAGAAGATAACTAGCCATTTTCAGTATTGTTCATAGTAGGGAACCAACAGAAAGCATTTTATTATAAAATGAGTTAATGGAATTATATATCTTTTTATGTATTTCCCTATAGGAAATCATACATTTTCCTCATCTAACTGGCTCTAGAACCAGTAGAAACAAGAGAAATCTGCACTGGAAGGAAGATCAGTGTCCTCTTTCCTTGCTAGTTTATAGGGTATATCATATGTTCTGCTCCTTAATCTGGTTTGGTTAGTATTGTATATAGAATATACAACATTCTCCCTGCAAAGATATCTGTGTCCGAATCCCTGAAACCTGTGAGCATGTTAAACTATTAGACACTGGGGAGTTAAGGTTGCTAATCAGCTGACTTTTAGACAGGAAAATTATCTTGGATTATCCAGGGAGATCCAATGTATTCACAAGGGTCCTCGAAACGGGAAGACAGAGGCAGAACAGAACATACAGATGGCAACCTGAGGAAGACTTGGCTCTATGTTGCTGGCTTTGAAGATGCATGGAGAGAGGGCCAGTAGCCAAGGCATGTGGGCAGGCTTTGGAAAATGAAAAGGGAAGGGACCTAGGTTTTCTCCTAGAGCCCCTGGAAAGGAATGCAGCTCTGACAACATTGTGCTTTTAGCTCAGTGAGACCCATTTTGGACTTCTTAACTACAGAACTGAAACAGAGTAAATTTGTGGGATTTTTAGAATGGTTTTATTGTATTTTATTTATTTATTTTCATTGCATATTTTTAAAAAATTTTTTATTTCAGTAGATTTATGGGGTACAAGTGTTTTTTGTTACATGGATGAATTGTATAATGCTGAAGTGCCCATCAACTGAGGAGGGGATAAAGAAAATATGGTATGTATATATACCATTGAATATTACTCAGTCATAAAAAGGAAATAAATAATGCCTTTTGCAGCAACTTGGATGGAACTGGAAACCATTATCCTAAGTGAAGTATCTCAGGAATGGAAAACAAACACCACGTGTTCTTGCTTATAAGTAGGAGCTAAACGGGGGGCATATATGGTCATAAAGTGGTGTAATGAACATTGAAATTTGTGTTGTTTTAAGTCACTAAGTTTATGGCTTTGTTATAACAGCTGTAGAAAACAGATACACTTGGTTTAGATATAAATTCATCTTTACAGTGTTTATGTTGGATATTGGTGAATTGGTGTTCAAAATCCATTCCACCCTCCATCTGGTGTAGTGGATATGAAAATGTTTTGGTCCTATTCCATATGGTCCCTATGATCATTTTATGTCATAACCCAGTTACACACACACACACACACACACACACACACACACACACACACACACACACCTGAAATAAAAAGCTTTAAAACAGTCCTCCTTTACTACATAGGATACAGTGATCTATTCTATTCCATTTCATTAAAAATCAATTGATTTCATGGCCCATTAAATAAATTGATTTTATGACTCACAAGTAATTTGCAATGTAGAATTTGAAAAATACTCCTCTAATGTGCTTTCCTGCCTGGTAACCAATACTAGAATGCTAAAATTTTCATTTCCTGGACTTCCTTGCTGTAAGGGTCCAACTATGATTGTATTTAGCCAATAAAATGCACTTACATGAAATTAGAGGCTACATTTCTGTATTTTTTTCTATTTTTACTTGTGGAGAACAAAGTTGGGGAGGTACTGAGTTTTCCTTCAGTAGAGTTCTTGTATCTAATCATTAGCTTTGTAGCTGTTGAGTGCTAGGGCTTGGAGCCTAACTAACACCGTGTTCCTGAAGTCAAATTTCTAGTGGCAGCTTCCGAATCACCCTATTTTCTGACCGTGGCAAGGGAAGCAGCTCCCCTGGCAGGTCAGTTTTGAGGTGGTTGTGTGGGAGTCATTCCTCAAAGCCCAGCCTAGACCAGCTCCTCTAGCACTACCAATGATATTGTAAGCACTCAAACCTCTTTATATAAAAAACTCCTGTCTTCTGAAAGTGGCTTCTGTCTTCTGCAAATCAACCCTGTCTAGACAATATTATAACCCTAAAAGTATAATCAAGCAAAAAGATTAAAGGAAACAATCAACAAAGGGAAAAGGCAACCCATAGAATGGGAGAAAGTATATGCAAATCATATATCTGATAAGGGTTAAAATCTAAAATAATATAAGGAACTCATACAACCCAATGGTAAAAAAATAAAACCAGATTTTAAAAATGGGCAAAGGACCTAAATGAACATTTTCCCAGGGAAGACATACACATGGCCAACAGGTATATGAAAAGGTTCTCCCATCACTGATCATCAGGGAAATGCAAATCAAAACCACAATGAAATATTATCCCACACCTGTTACGAAGGCTACTATTAAAAAGGAAAAAAAAAATACTGGCACAGGTGTGGAGAAAAGGAATACTTATACATTGCTGATGGAAATGTAAATTGGTATAACCACTATGGATAACACTATGGAAGCTTCTCAAAAAATGAAAAATAGAACTACTGTATGATCCAGCAATACCACTTCTGGGTATATATGAAATGGAAATGGAATCAGTATATCAAAGAGATAGCTGCATTTTTATGTTCATTACAGCATTATTCACAATAGCCAAGATATAGAGTCAACCTAAGCAATCAATGAATGAGTGGATAAAGAAAATGTGATACACACACAGACACACACACATGAATACTGGAATAATATTCAGCCTTAAAAAATAAGTAAATTCTGTCATTTGCGACAACATGGATAAATCTGGAGGATATAAAATAAGCCAAACATAGAAAGACAAATATTGCACGATCTCACTGAGATGTGGAATCTAAAAAATTATAAACTCATGGGAACAGAGTGTAGAATGGTGGTTACCAAGGGTTGAGGGATGAGGAAAATGGGGAGATGGTCAAAGAGTACAAACTTTTACTTACAAGATGAAAAAGTTCTAGAGACCTAATGTATAGCATGGCTACTATAGTTAATAATAATGTATTGTATACTTGAAATTTACTGAGAGAGTAGATTTTAGGTATTCTCACCACAAAAAAATAACTATGTGGGGAGATAGACTTGCTAATTATCTTGATTGTGGAAATCATATATGTATATCAAAGCATCATGTTGTTCACCTTGCATATACACAGCTTCCATTTGCCAATTGTACCTCAATAAGGTTGAAAGAAAAAAGACATGGACAAATCACATCTACAAATCCTGGATAGGCCTGGGCCTGACATAAGTACAAGGTACAGTCATTGTCAGAGAGGCAGAGTCTTACTCTTTTGAGCAACTCTGGCTTTGAGTGACTATAGAGCTTCTGGAGGTAACACTGAACTCTTAATGGTCTTCATTCCTTCCTTGAGGACCTAAAATCACAGCTGTTATTATAGGCCATTAAAAATGGCTACTGTGTATGATATATTTGTTTGAATATAGTTAGGATATATTAACATGTTTTCAATTTTGGGATATTTCCTTTGCATTCCTTAGTCTTTGAGAATCTTAAGGGATAGAGTTTTAAAAGCACAGGATGGCTTTACATGCAAGAATATATACATATGCATACTTATATTTAGGTAAAATATGAAAAATATTTAAGTACTGGTGTGACCCAGACACCGACAACTGGAACCATGAGAATGCATGCTAGCCATGAACATCCTCGGCAGCCCAGCTGGCGCCCCACAGGCTGCCCGTCAGCCTAGTTTATTAATGATATGTTGCTAGTCCAGAAAGAATCATTTGTTTACAAAATAAAAAAAGATAAAATAAATGTAAACATAAAAGGCAAAAAGTTTTGGCTAAAGGAAAAAAGAAAGTAGGAAAGACAAGATGATGCCAGGGAGGAATGGATACATAACATGCATATCCCAAGGTCTTTGATAACTTTCAAGGGACTGGGGGGAAAAAAGGTGCCTTCCATCATACTCCACCAGGGGGCACTGAATTTGTGACAGTTTACTGCTCTCTCTGCAGCATCTGAGGTCACTCCACAACCCAGATTGACAAACTGTATGTTAACCATGTGTTGGTTAAATAAATACCTTCAATCTTTAGGAAAATTCATAGCATTTTTTCATTTCCTGACACAAGATCCTCTGTGTCCTTTCCCTTTCCAGAGGGCAGAGGGAAGAACAGATGAGAAACAGCTCCCCTGAACAGAGAGCACGTTTGAGTTCAGCCATATCACAGCATAATGGATCAGAGTCACAGTGACCACTTAGGCATCATGCAATGTAGTGATAACAGCAGGGTCTGTTTTTCAGCTGTGGCCACTTAACTAGCTACCAACGATATCTAATAATCACCAGGCTGACTGCTTCGTGTACTCTTTCTCTTATTAGCCTACTGTACAGATTTGCCCTGTGGTGTTTTCTTTAGCCTCTATATTCTTTGAAATACTTGATATATTTGCTGAGGGGAAAAAATTCTAACAATGAGTGAATTAAGCTTTAGTGGTCTAATGTCAGTGCCTCTAAATTGGTAGCTATAAACAACACACAAAAAGTTAATGTATGAAGGACAGTGCCTGGCATATAAAAGTAATTGCTATAAAAGTAGTTGCTACTATGCTGTACAAAAGTAGCTATTAGGAATTTAGCAGGCCCTCCATATCTATTGGCTTTGCATCAATCATGGATTGAAAATATTTGAGAAAAACATGCATCTGTATTGAACACGTACAGACTTTTTCTTGTCATTATTCCCCAAGCAATACAGTATAATAACTATATGAATAGCATTTACATTGTAGTAGGTATTATAAGTAATTTAGAGATGATTTAAAATATACTGAAGAATATGCATAGCTTAGATGCAAATACTATACCATTTTTTATGAGGGACTTGGGCATCTGCAGATTTTGGTATCCAAGGGAGGTTCTGGAAGCAATTCCCCATGGATACTGAGGAACGACTGACTGTACTTCCCATTCCCCATATTAGTCCTCAAACTCAAGCATCAAATGGTTAAAGAGATAGAATCACCCACAATCCCAGAAAAATCATTAAAGCTGTTTTTGATCTTCAAAGAAATGTCAAAAACAGCAGGACTTCAGTCTGTTAACTGTTAATCTCCCAAATAGTTCAAAGAAGAGAATGTGCAGAGCCTTAGGGTTTAAGCCTGAAGCTAGAGATTGATGTCAAATGGTTCTTTTTAACCAGATATTTTTCCTCAATCTGTATCATCCTTGGGGATACTAGAAAGTGATAGCAATTGAAATGTGGAAAGGTGTATTTAGGAGTCTTCCAAATAGAAGACTTCATGGTAAAATTTGCAAATAATAACTTAAACCCTTTTAAGAACATCTGAGTGAAATTGAGGTTCATGAACCTTTTTTTGCTAATAGTGATAATAAATAACAGCCAATATTTATTGAAAACTTTATTTTGTGTTAGGTATTATTCTAAGTACTTAAAATCAGTTGTATTCCGTAAACCTCACAACTTCCTTATGAGGTAGGTAGAGGTTTTACAGGTCATGAAACTGAATATGGAGAAGTTAAATAATATGCCAGAAGAAGTATTATATACAGGATGTGATGGAGCAGATTTCAAACCCAGGCCACCTGACTTCATAACCCCTCATAATTTGTATAGGTGCTGCCCTGCTACACTCCCACAGCTGAACACACACAAATCAAACAGCTCCCCACTTCGACTTCTTGGCTGACTCAATGGCTCATGATAATTAGGTCATGTCTGAAACCTACTTACTATAATCAGAATTGGTAGTCGTAGATTAATCTAAGGAGTTCATGGGTGTAAATGACAAATACATTTAATCACGGTTTTTCAGTGCTCTTGATGACAGCTTTTATGCACAATAAAGATTATTTAGAGTTATACAGGATTTTAAAATTAATCTTTGACTTATAAAGTAATAACTATCAGTAATATTATTTTTTCATAAATGTTTCATTTTAGTTTAAAATATTATTATTCTACATATAAATGTAAGAAATTTCAATGGTTACTTCTAAAAGAGGCTTTACAAATTATTTTACAACTTGTGCATTAAAATTACCTTATGTATTTTAAAATATAATCAATAAATTTTATGAATTTTGACAAAATTCTCATAGCATAATGGAATAAACTACAAATATAGTAAATTTTTAGTTCTCATGATATTCTAGTAGTATTTATAGACTTAAAAATTAGTATGTATTCATACTAAAAATCAGACAAATAAACCAATTAATCATACATTTTAAAATTAGAATCTGTAGGATGGAGACTAATGTCAAATTTTCTTAATCATAAAAATCAATATATGAACTATACATAGATCATTCTCATACTATGAATATAATTAACTTCAATACATCTAGTCTTAATTCTAAATTTCCCAAGCTTTAAAGATACTTATTGTCAACAGATAATTTTACTACCCCAAGAATTTAATTTCTTTACCAAACAAGTTTGTGGTTGTCTTATCAGCCAGATGAAGTTCATATTTATCAAAAATTTTGGAGTGCTGTAAAATCTGGAGCTACAGAAACCTAGGGGTTTTTTTTTGTATGTGTGTGTTGCATGCCAGAGAGGCAGAATTCTCATATAAATTTGCTATGATCCTTAATCCATTCTTCTAAGTCAATCCTTGAAATTTAAATTACATATTACCTAATTCTCAAAGTTGATTTATGTCTACAAACTTCACCTAAGTTGCTTCATCATTGATTGACTCAACTAATTTATTTATGCTTGATGCTATTATTAATTCTTGTCAGATTTTTCCCATATAACAGCATGACAGCCCTTACAGATACTGAAATGATATCTTATCAGATTCTGAATTTCTTTTGAGTCTTTTGCTAAACTGTATCAAATGATCCTAAGTATGTACAACTATTTTATTTTAATCAGTACACATGTATTTGCCAAAAACCATAGGCTTTTTTTTTAATAAGGATATACTAAATAAGATTCTGTTTGTCTTTCTTGCATAAACCATAAAATGGTGCATTTTTTTGTGATATTCCTTTGGAATGAGGACTCAGAAACACTTATGAGGCAATCTGAGTTTGGGATCCCTCTAGATTGCTGCAATTTCCCCTCCCAATGTTTCACAATAGTTTTTCAATGTTTTTAAAGGTTATTATTTGCTTTTATCAAGTTTTGCTAATGTGCTATTTGTATTAGCACATACAAATACCATGTGCTAACCAATTGCTCCACTGGAACTCCAATTGCTAAGGTATTTCAAACTTAGTTTTCTTATAAACAACATTTTTCTTTTTATACTCCTATTTAAGAAGTTTAAATAATATTTAATTAAATTAAATGATTACAAAAATAAGAGACAATAACACAACTGACTCCAGGTGGTAATGCACGTAACGGATGGAAGTATTAGTATGCATGTGTATTACCAGAGAGCAGCCAACAAGCTGTGGCCATTTAGTGTTTTTTATAGAAGAAATGGGAAAATACTGACTCAAGAAGAAATAGAAAATCTGAACAGTCCCGTAACATGTAAAGAAATTGAATTGGTAATTAAAAATATTGCCGTTAAAAAACCCCTCAGGCCTGGTGGGATTCACTGTTGAATTTTATCAAATATTTCAGACAAAATAATGCCACTCCTCACATACATTTTCAGAAAATAGAGGTGGAGGGAATACTTCCCAATACATTCTATGAGGTCAGTATAAGCATAATATCAAAGCCAGATGAAGAAATCATTAGAAATGGAAACTACAGACCAATATTCCCGATGAACATAGACAAAATATTCTTAATAAATTATTAGCAAACTGAATTCAGCAACATATAGAAAGGCTAATACACTGTAACCAAGTGGGATTTATTCCAGGAATTCAGGGTTGGTTTAGCATCTGAAAATTACTTAATCTAATGCACCATATTATAGGAATAAAGCATAAAATCACGTGGTGATATCAACAGACACAGAAAAAGTATTTGACAAAATCTAACACCTTTTCATAATAAAAACTCCTAACAAACTAGCAATAGAAGAAAGACACATATCAAAAATGTAGAGCTACCATTGTATGTAATGGTGAAACACTGAAAACATCCATATTGGAAAGAAGGAAGTAAACGAATCTGTATTACATGATTGGATACTGTTCTAAGACATGGTATTATATGTACAAAATCCTAATGAAGCCAAAGGAAAAAAATCTACTAGAACTAATCAGCAAATTTAAAAAGGTTGCAAGATACAAGATCAATATACAAACTCAATTATATTTCTACATACTGGCAACAAAACAATCTGAATATAAAATTAAGAAAGCAATTCCATTCACAATAACATAAAAACCACTTAGGAATAAATTTAAGGAAGGCAGTGCAAGTTCTATATACTGAAAAGTAAAAAGTACAAATTGCTGCTGAGAGAAATTAAGGTCTTAAATAAATGGTGAAATATTCCATGTTTCTATGTTAGAAGAGTCATAATTGTTAAGATGAATATACTTTCCAAGTTGATCTAGATATTCAATGCAATGCCTCTCGAAATCCCTACAAGTATTCTTATGTAAATTAACAACCTGTTTAAAAGATTTATCTAGAAATGAAAAGGACCTAGAATAGCCAAAACACTTTTGTAAAAGAGAACAAAATTGGTGGACTTAATTAGCTCAATTTCACACTTATTTTAAAGCTACAGTCATTAAGACAATTTCATATTGTCATAAAGATAGATATCGATATTGGCATATAGATCAGTGAAACAGATTTGAAAGTCCAGAAATAAACTCCTACATTTGTAGCTGGCTGATTTTTGAAAAATAATTTTAACAGAGAAAGGATAATCTTTTCAACAAATGGCTCGGGGAAAAATTAGATATCCATATGCAAACAACACCACCAAAAAGCAACAAACAAAAACCAAATCTAATAAAACAAACCACACCAAAACAAAAAAACCTTAGCTCTTTACTTTATGAAATAGAAAACAATTAACTCAAAATACATTGGAAGAGAGAAAAGTGTTTCCTTTTTAAACCTCTATAAGTTTATAGCTAGACAGATTCCTATTAATTAGAGACCGATTAACAAGAGCGGTGACCCAAAATAAGTGACTCAGGCAAAGATCTCAATCAACGGAGGTTTATTAAAACAAAGTTGAGGACGTGTCTGACAAAAACACAAGGCACAGACAAATACGGGGCTGTTTTTCTGAAGGGGAATTTGGAAGTTTCAGTATTTAAAGGGGACTAGGGCATACAGAAACGGGAAAAAAAAGCAGGGGAGTGTAGTGAGACAAAGTGGTAACATTTTTGTGAGACCCAGCAAAATCTTTATTTTATGTAAGTTAAGGCCAATGTTAGAGGAGAAAAAAGGAGTAAAAGAAGCATCAATTATGTAGATGTTCCTAGGTAGGTGGAAGAATGTTTGATCCTGCCTTGTCTCTGTTCTGCACCTGAGAAGATAAATTCATAATTCATTATTAGTGTGCAATCAAACAGACTTTAGTTTTAGGAGCAGGACATAGCCTGCAGAGCTAAAGTTACAATTTGTATGTCTTTGCTTATGGGAGGCCAGCAAGGAGTTTCCTTAATGAATCATCTGTGCTGCCAGTCTTTCACAGGTGCCTGAGGCCTTTACCTTCCCTTTTACATAAGGAGTTCAGGGTGTATTCCTGAGATTTCTTATTTCTTTTACAAGAGAAAAACAAACAGTGTTATATTTAACATATGTTGTGTACATCACATGGGCGGAATCTCAGTTCAAAAGTCTCTCTCTCTCTGTCAAGACAGTGGCTTGGTGCTCTTCTTTAACAGTATTTTAACAAAGAGGCATAAATCCTATAGTGACCAGATAAAGGGGTCCTTCGCAAAGGTGTGACAGCTGTGGGAAGTAGTCAAGTCTGCTCCCACATTCCCCTATGTTTGCTGCTGCCAGTGTCTGAGCTGATAAGAGCTCAGAGCCCTGTCCAGTAAAGATAGAGTTTACATCTCTGTCTTTAGACAGAAAGGGCAGGGGTAGAAGGATATTTTGTCTTTATGAATTGCTGCCCGGCCATCAAGCAAGCATAGGAGAAGCACAGTGCCCCTCTAAGTTTTCACCTTCTTTAGCTATCAACCTTCAATATTTTAGAGAGAAATATTTTGATTTCCTTCAATATTCTAGACCTAAATGTAAAAGTTAAAATAACAAAATTCTAGAAGAAAACATTGGAGAAACTCTTTGTGACTTCAGGTTAAGCAAAAGATTGTTAGACAAAAAAACAAAAGGAAAAACCATTAAAAATTGATCAATTGGATTACATTAAAATTAGAATGTCTTGTGCTATAAAAGATGCCACTAAGAAATCAAAAAATTGTCAATTATGTATCAGATAAAAGGCTTGTATTTAGACTAAATAAAGAACGTTTACAACTCAATCAAAATAAGACAAACAACCAAATTTACAAATGGGTAGGTTCAGAAGAGGTTCTAATAAACACCACCTACAAGAGCTGCCATCACCATGGTAGCAGTTACTGGGACCAGACCAGCAGACACTGATGGGAGCATTTCTAAGAGCCACATAAGGACCTGCTGTGAGCAAGAGGAGCCACGAAGTAGAGTCTTGAGAGGTTGCTGGGAGAGGGTGAGAGGGGCCGATACATGTTATATTTAGGAACAGCAGTAGTTAGAAAAAGCATATGGTACTGGGTGTGTATGTGTGTGGCAGAATCTAATTACTCTTACAAACCCAACCTTCTGTCATCCTCATCATGAGTCACCCAAGGAAAAAGGGGTGTTAGTCCCAGTTATGTATCTACGTGTGTATGTGATAGGGAAAGTAATGGCGGCCTAGAGATTGTTGCCATTTTAGTGTGCATTTCACTAAACATAAAGAATAACAACTTCCTGCCTTGATACCAAATGTGGTTTCAAGCCCAGAGTCTCAGAATAGATAGATTAGCAATCTAGAGAAACAAAACAAAACAACCCAGAAAAAAACCCCAAAATGCTACAAATTTATATGAGAGAAGTCTGGAAACTTTGAGTTTGGGCAAACAAAAGATTCACAGGAAATAAGTAAATCTGAATTGTTTGTCTTTATCAGCGCTTGTTCTTCACAAAAATCTTGCAGGTATCATTTTGCAAATGAGAAAATTGAGACTCAGGTGTATGAAGTAATCTATTAAGGATTATATAGGAAGAAACCAAACAGAAACTCAGCCTTGGTTCCCTGACTTCAAATCCAGTTCTTCCACTTTGCCAAGATTTTTTGGCAAGTAAGAGCCAGGAAAGAGAATTTCATGTTACTTAGCAACACACAATTTGGATATGGTACCTTGAGCCTTGGTAGGAATATAGTGGCACTCTAATGGGAATGGGCCTTCTGGGATGCTCTATAAACATACTGTTTATATTGATAGTTTGGACAAACCTCTGTAGGCCCCAATTTCCTTTTAAAATTGGAGATACATTTATATTTTACATTTATTTATTTATTTTCTGTTGCCTTCATTAGAATGGCACCTACATGAGGGCAAGAACTTTACCCTTCTTGTAGCACTGAATGGATGCGTTCAGTAAATATGTTGAATTACTGAAAAAAAAAAAAGACTATGCTTTTTACTTGTCGCCTGTATTAGTTTCTTAGGGTTGCTGTAACAAAGTACCACAAACAGGGCGGCTTAAACAACGCGAATTTATTGCCTTATAGTTCTGGAAGCTAGAAGTCCAAGATTAGTTTGTTGACAAGGCTGATTACTTTTGAGGGCTGTGAAGGAGAAATATGTTCTACGCCTCCCTCCTGGCTTCTGACGGTTTGCTGGCAATGCTTGGCATTCCTGGACTTCTACTGCATCACCTTGGTCTCTGACTTCATCTTCACACGACATTTTTCCTGTGTGAGTGCATGGGTCCAAATTTCTCCTTATTATAAGAACACCAGTCATATTGGATTCTGTGTCTTATAGGCTCACCCTACTCCAGCATAACTTCTAAATTACATCTGCAATGACCCCATTTCTAAATAAGGTCATATTATGAGGTACTGGGAGTTGGGACTTCAACATGTGGATTTTGAAGGGATGCAATTCAACCCATAACATCACACAAACACACAATTGAATAGAATATAGTTCTTGCCCTTGAGGTGCTCACAAAATTCCAAAATATAATATAAGAAGTAGTTAATAGATTTTAAGCAACAAATGGATTTTGTGCAGGTAGGGAACTTTTCTAAAAAGCAAACTTTATTTTTTAGAACAATTTTAGGTTCATAGCAAAATTGAGAAGAAGGTATGGAGATTTCCCATATACCAACTACCCACATATGCATACTCTACGTCATTATCAACATCCTCCACCAGAATGGTACATTAGTTACAATGCATAAACCTGCATTGGCACATCATTATCACCCAAAGAACATAGTTTACATTAATGCTCTCTCTTGATGTTTTACCTTTTATGAGTGTGGACAAATGTATAATGACATGTAACCACTATTACAGTACCATACAGAGTAGCTTTACTGCCCTAAAAATCCTCTGTGCTACAGGTGTCTTTCCCTCCCACTCCCCTAACCACTGATGTTTTAACTGTCTCCATATTTTGACTTTTCCAGAATATCATATAGTTGGAATTATATGTGATTCATATATCATATGGTATGTAGCCTTGTTAGATTAGCTTCTTTCACTGAGTGATATGCATTTAAGTTTCCTCCAGGCCTTTTTATGGCTTGATAGCTCTTTTGTTTTTAGTACTGAGTAATATTCCATTGCCTGGGTATAGCACAGTTTATTTATCCATTCATCTGCTGAAGAACATCTTGGTTGCTTTTAAGTTTTGGCAATTATGAAAAAAGCTGCTATTAACATGTGCATGGGTTTTGGGGTGAACATAAATTTTCAACTCTTTTGGGTAAATACCAAGGAGCTAGATTGCTGGATCATATGGTAAGAGTATGTTTAGTTTTATAACAAACCATCAAGCTGTCTTCCAAAGTGGCTGTATTATTTTGCATTTCTACTAACAATGAATGAAAGTCCTTTTGCTCCACACCCTTGCCAGCATTTAGTAATGTCAGTGTTCTGGATTTTGGCCATTCTATTAGGTATGTACTGACATTTTGTTGTTTAAATTTGCATACCCCTGACATATGATATGGAACACATTTTCATATGTTTATTTGCTATTTGTATGTCTTTTTTGGTGAAGTGTCTATTAAGGTCTTTAGCCCATTTTTAATTGTTTCTTTTCTTACTGATGAGTTTTAAAAGTTCTTTGTATATTTTAGGTAACAGTCCTTTATCAGATAAGTCTTTTGCAAGTATTTTCTACCAGTCTGTAATTTATTTGGTTAGAGAATTTTGAGTTAAATAATGTAAAGAACTTACTTTATTTCAGGACTTCTCAAGGAGTTAGAGAATGTGAGTGTATGTTGTATAATACCTGTCTTAGTTCATTTGGTCTGCTGTAACAAAATACCTTAGACTGGGTAGTTTATGAACAACAGAAATTTATTGTTCACAGTTCTGGAGGCTGGGAAGTCCAAAATCTGGGCCTCAGCAGACTTAGTGTCTGGTGAGGGCTTGTGCTCTGCTTCTAAGATAGCACCTTTTTGCTGCATCTTCACATGGTGAGAGGGGCGAGGTAGCTCCCTTCAATCTCTTTTATAACAGCGCTAATCCCATTCATGAGGATGGAGACCTCATGACTTAGTCACTTTCCCAAAGGCCCTACTTCTTAATACTATCACTTTTTAATATCCAATACTGTTGGGTTCCAACATATGAATTTTGGGGAGATGTCAACATTCACACCATAGCAACACCCTTTTCACAGAGGATCTCACGTGACTGCTTTCTACACAAGCAATGCTGGCAGAGTAGAAACAGCACTACTTTGAGAATGAGGAAGCTGATCTTAGAAAATATTTGATATTGGCCCCTCAGCTTCTTTATTTATAAAGTATACCAGCCATCAACATAAAGCATCTATTGAAGGTTGTTTCAAGGGTCAACTATGACTAGGTTCATGAAAATATTTAAAATTAGTAAACTATTATAGCTATTTTTACAGCATTGTATTTAAATCCTAATAAAGAGTGCACCACTTGAATCAGGTGGATAAAGATATGAGCTTTAGTGCCTAGTGTCTCAATTTAGAACCTGGTATAACAAGAAATTAAAATGTGACTCAGTTGTTTAATTGGAATAAAAACATAGCTCTTCTACCTCTTTGCTCGCCGGCTATATTTTGCTTCCTGTGATTGTTGGCTGCAGCATGGACTGACATATTTACTGTGTTGGCCCCACAATCACGTGTCAGAGTAGCTCACTCAGCCATTGTTATATTGTGTACTGTAGCCAATCCGGTGAAAATCCCCTGACTTCTGCAGTGAGGGATAAGGCACAAAGGTAAAGAAAGAAGAGTACAGTGTCTTGATTTGGGGAGAGAAGAGCCTTAGTTATTTCAGGGCTACATTCTAGTCTGCCACTCTTTCACACCCACTTCCTAGGAAGTAGCTGAGCTTAGGTGAAGATCACTCGGGTAACTAGGAGCTAGGAAAAATCTGAGCTGAGTTTTATTCTCTGTTACCATGAGTGATATGAACATACACATGTGTGTGTTTTAGGATGTTAATATTGCCTGACTGACCCATAGAGTTTTGAACTGATTTGTTGTTTAGGTTTCAGAAGAGGAAAGCAAGTGGCAGATTACTGGTGAAAAGTGCATCAATGCCTATTCTGAGACCAGGCATTGTTGTGTTAAAAATGAAATGTGCACATGGAAGTGAATGCTCCCCAGCTGCTTTTCCTTAACAAAGGGGAAACGCATCTAACACAAATTGATACAATTTTGGAAATAACCATGGTTACTAAAATGGATGCACTTTATGCTCTTTGAGAGAAAGCATTATGACAACAGTTGCTCTTTTCACAATAGTAAACCTCTTTATGTCAACTGAAAGTGGAGGAATCAGTCTATGTTTATAAGCAACAAATGCCAGCCTGAGACTATCCACTTAAGCTAAGCAATATGAGAGTGGATGAGATTTGATGAAAACACAGATATGTACTTGAATGAGGAAACAATGTGGTGAAAGCATGGCACAAACGATTTTGAGCAGTGGAACAACGTGCTTTTTTTTAGTACATTTATTAAGTATAAATTGGATCTACAGAATGGGGCGATACCACTAATTCCAGATATAAAGGCAGTAGCAGAAATCTAAAGTTCTATTTACTGAGTTGTTATCCACCATTACCAATGAGTTTTGATTTTGGGGATATCCACAGGGCACATTCTGTGAAAGAAAGTTGTTGTTTAGATTCATTCCACATTTTGACAATGTAGAAGACTGATTTGTATTATTGGATCTACTATTTTTTGACCTTCTCTCCTTTAGAAGAGGATGAAGTACTTTCCTCTCAATAGTCAATATTTATACCTGAATTCAGTATAAACAGAAGTAATATTTCTTATAGCCATTGGAAACAGAACTCCTAGGTTTTAGACACTTACCTGCTATTGAGCATGTCTTGTTCAAGATTCATAAAATATATAGCCATTTTTCTTTACCCACAGCAGTCTGATTATAAAAACAGAACAGGTAAACTCATGCATAATATTGATTATGGCTGAAATGTGAGTAAATAAAATGTATGAAATGCTTAGAGAACTCTTTCCAATAGGATGCAAATACAAAATGTTGCTTGATTTTTTTTGTCTTTATTCAATAACTTTTTCAGCAAATATTATTGAGTGCCACCTAGGTGACAGGGTCTTTGAAAATGTTTTGTTTAATTTTAGGGAACTCTCCTAATAGGTGATAAATGACTGTATTTAAAATAGTGGTCACAATGTATACACCAGAGAATATTTAGGTTAAACCATATGGAATTGACCACTTTTTAATTCTAAAAATAACGATACTATAAGTTTTGATACTCACACAACTAAAGCCAAACAAAATCTGGATCTATAGTCATGGCTTTATTCTATGTTATGTTAGTTACTTGTTTCTGTTATTTTCACAATTATATGGAATGTGGCTGAATTAGCTATTGCTGTGCAAAAAATAATTACAGAATCTCAATGGCATATACAAATAAGCACATGCGTATGCTCCAGGTCTACTGGTCTGCTTCATGTATCTCTTATCTCCTTGGACCAGCAGACTCCTGGGCACACGCTCTTGTCCTGGCAGTGTTGAGGTGCGAGAGGGCAAGCAACACACACACAAGGCTCCTGAAGGCCCAGATATGGAGCCGGCACAGTGTCCCTTCCAACACCCCATTTCATGAGCCAGAATATGTAAGACAGGGATACAGAGAGGAGGTGAAGAACTGTGGCCAATAATACTATCTACACAATGCCTAGCATTACAAAGCAATACCTTGTCTCTATATCACTGAAGGTTGCAAGGAAAGTGCCTTCCTGCAATAAAGGGAATCGTGATCATTGTCATCACCACTGTCATCACCATGATATCATGATTTCTAGATGCCACACACTCTTCTAAAAGCTATACATTTAATTTTTGTAACAGCACTATGAGGTAGTTACCATCACTACCCGCATTTACAGCCAAGGAAACTGGGACACAAAGAAAAAAATGCTATTTTTCTCCCCCAGGAAATCAAGAATATTTAGATGAGTTTCAAACTGCACTGTTCTAGCACAGACTCATGTGTTGGAGGATTTTGCGATGTTTAACGTCTTGTCAGGGTATTTGTCTACCCTCGCAGTGACAGAGAGGAGAAAAGCGCCACAATGGGGTGGCGGAAGCACAGTAGTGGGGTTCTGCGGTTTCCTTCTCAATTCAGTGGCTTAGTCAATCAGCTATTGTTTTGGAATGTTTAATTCATTTTTCTGCCTGGAAATGAGGGAGTCAGGACCACAATTCATTATTGTTCTTTCCCTCTCTCGATAAAGGAGTAACCTGACCCAGAGAGAACCAGAGAGCACCCTCCTTAGTGATTGTTTTGTTCATCCAGTATATTTTCCTTTTAGCACACTAGTAGGATTTCACTTAAACACCTTGTCAAAAGGTTCTGTATGCCTTTTACAGCTGGTATCTGCAGTACTTAACCCTTTGCTCTACAGAACATGCCAAGTTTCCTCTCTTGCTATAGGAGTAACCTGACCCAGAGAGAACCAGAGAGCAAAGGCCAAGGAAGAGTAGAAAAGAAAATGGATTCCTAAAGCATTTATTTCCATTGAGAATCTAGGAATGAAAACACAAGCTAACTCTGGTCCAGTGTGAGAATTACTCTCAGTAGTTTATTAAAAGTAAAAGCAAATCTTCAAAGGAATATGTGATAATATACACATTTACATATTTGTTGGTATGTCTTTATATATATCACTAATCTTATAGAACTTAAAAAATCTTTGAAGTTAGTTTTTGGATGTGCTCTCAATTCTTTTTCTTCCCATAAGTCTCACGTATTGAACGCTTATTGCTGCATTTTTTAAATTATAGCTTTCGTCTATTATTTTCATTTCTAGACATTTAAAAGTTATATATATTCAATATGAATATTGAATATTATATTCAACATAAATATTGAATATAATATTCAATATAAAATTCAATGTTCATTATCAGGCAAGTTGCCTAGCATGCACCGTAGGCCAGGTGCTGAGCTGGCTGCTAGAGTGACAAGGCTCAGGGCTCCTTGTTTCCAGTGCAGTGTTTTAGGGTTTACCTTGGAAATCTGACTTTGATGCTCCAATCGTGTGCAGGGTGGATGAGAAGGCTCCATTTAAAAGAGAATGCTATGACACCTTAGAATAGCTACCAAGAGTTGTTCTTTTTAGGCTCTTCTCAAACCATAAAGGATATGTCACTTAGTAGAAATGTTTAGCAAATGCATTTGACAATGATAGCGTTTTGGGAAGTTGCTTCTATCTGAAATTTTTTGGCTTCTCAGCTTTAACTGCAGCAATAACTAATTACTGGATTACAAACTAGCAACATCACCCTCTCCCCATGCTTAGTTGGGGGTCTGGACAAGAAAAGCAGGGAGGTACGTGCAGAGCACTATCTTATCTTCTCCTCAGCACTGATTTGCTTTGGCAGAACATTCATTTTTTTAAAAAATTCACAACTATTTATTGACTTCAGATTATAGGCTGGACGGTGTTCCAGGCACTGAAGATAAAAAGAGGAGCAAGAGGTGTAATTTCTGACTTCCTGGACCTTTCAGTGGGAATGGGGAGCAGGGGGAAGGTAGCAGTCACTAAATGAATAAGCTGACACACAAAGTAGTTTTAAATTGTGATCTGTGCTAAGGAGAAACCAAGGGGGCTGAGATAGGGAATAACTGGCCAGGGAGAGCTGAAGGGTCATCCTTGCTCCTAGCGCTTGCTTCTCCGGGGTCTGTGAATGAGGCTCCTTCCTCAAGCTCAGATAGAAAATCTACTAAAAGAGTTGCTTTAAAAAGTGATGAGTGAAACAATGGTTCATGCACAACGAGGTTCTCTGGAGACCTTGACATTCTGCTCTCTAACTCCCAGACAAGAGAGAGCCTTGGTTTTTCTGGGAGGGAGTAATGCATTCTGGGGCCCTATTGAGCTGACAAATAGCTTTTCTTCAATTTAAATGATTTATGGTACAGAGACAATGCCTTCTGTGGAAACATTCCTGAAGGCTCAAGTATTAAAAGAACAATTACCCTCAGCTAGAACATGTTATGTTTTTAGTTTTTAACATGTTTGTATGTGTTCTATACTGAAATAATATCACACAGATACTCCTATACTGATTATATAACATAAATTAACAAGGCTAATTAATTATTTTCTGCTAGGATTATTAACAGCTTGGTTTAGGTTAACTAGCACAGTGCTAGACATGCAGAAGGTTTTAAAAAATATTTGTCTGTTGAGCGCTATGACACCCAAGGAACTTGAAAAATGAAACCAATGTGCTATAGTTCAGACACGCCATGGCTGGATGAGCTCCCAGTAAACTGCATTTCTACAAATTTTTCTCTAAGAGATTTCTTCAAACAACAGTATATGTGCACATGTGTGCTGTTTTTCAGGAATATTATATTACTTGCAAAAGCAGAAAATTTAGAGCAAAATTTAAGGCAATTTTTGAAACATAGATGAGCTGATTTTACAAACCTTTTTCTTCCTGAAGGTGGATTTTAGTGTTTTCCTTACAGTAAGAGCCACTGGGCTATGCTGACCCAGTCACATGCTGTCCCACTTACTGAGAGTGTTCACTGATAATGCAGCCATGTGGATAGGACAGTGCAGGATGGCTCAGTGTATGGAAACCAAACTGTGGACCCACACCCACACTTTCCTTGCCTGAACACAGGGCTACAAGTGGACAGCCTCACTAAGTGAACAGAGTTTGCCTTCCCAGGGTCTAACCAAGTGAAGGAATAAGCTTAGCAGGGTTTTACCACATGTGAAGAGGGTCTTCAGATCCTAAAACCCTGGGTCCCTTCTCACCTGCCTCTAACAGGCTCATCAACAGGATGCATCCTTCTTGCTTTATGATGAGTCCAGGGTGGTTCACAGAAGTCCTGGCTTCTCCATAGCTAGAAAGAGGGAAGGATGGAAATGGGAGATGCAAGGAAAAATCCTGAGAATAATTTTTATTTCCTTCCTTCCCTTTTTCTTTTCCCCCTCCTTCTCATCTTTTTTCCTTTCCTTCTTTTCCTCATATTAGCAAAAGTATGACCTACCTACCTGTTTCTCTCATCCCTTGGGAATGAGCAAGGTGTCAAGATATTTCCTGGCCAATTAGCTACCTGAGCACCTTGCACCGGTTGTGTGGCCGTATCAACAAAGTGATGTTCTCACTGGCTTTCTTTGGAGGAATGGGTAGCAGGTCTCAGCAGCCATGCTGACCAGTGCTAACACACCGGCCAGTCTCAGCTGAAAGCAACTCTCAGCAAACTGGGCCTGAGTCCAGGGGAAACTTTTATTTTTCTTTGGAATTTTTGGAATCCTTAGAAGTATATAATTGAACAGATGCTGAGGGTTGACTTTTGACATTTTTTTGCCCTTTGAATGAGTTAACAAATAGTAAAAGCCATCCCTATAAAATCTAAGGTGAACTCTTTTCTATATTCCTTTCCTTGATCACACACAAAATATAGGAAATTATAGAGATGAGCTGGCTAACAGTGTTTCTCAAACTTTAATGCATGCATAAATCACCTGGGGATGAAGATTCCTATTCAGTAGGTCTAGAGTGAAGCTAAAGACCCTACACTTCTAACAAGCTGCCAGGCAATGCTGATGCTGCTGTCTCAGGACCACACTTTGAGAAACAAGGGGCTATTATATTTGAGATCCCATGTTTCAGAAAGGACTCTGCAATGTGGATTCCTACGTTTCAAGGATGTTTATTTTTGCCAGATTCAATTTGAAAATGTATCCTTAAGTGATGCTGAGTGGGATGCCTTAGTGAAGGTCCACAAATTAGCTTGAAAGATAACAACCTGAATACAAATGGATAGTATGCCCACAACTAAAACCTTTTAGAGGCTAAAGTTGCTCACTGACTTTATAAACCTTGCCTTTTTGACACAATGAAAGCACAGAGAACAACGAGGAAAACTTAGTGATCATAAAAGTCAATGGCACAGGCCATTTCAACTAATAGGATACCTGTGGCTGAGACAAGGAGACACTTCCTCTATCTCCAATGACTCTGTGAATCTGAACAAAACTGATTTGTTTCTGCCTCAGTTTCCACAGTCACAAATTGTGAATGCTACAGGATGGGTCTTTTCCAATATATCTTGAGGACCGATGAAGTTCTTTATTGAGATTTTACACAAACATAAAGATTATGACTTACATACTACATATTTCATTACAATAATGTTGCATTCAGATGGATCTAGACAAATGTATAAAATATAATTTTGAATAATAATAATGGTGCATAATATGTGACAGTGTTAGGTTTGTCTCTCTGGTTGTACCCTGGCTCCCTAGTTTCCAGTGTCAAGAATGTGTACTGGTACCAAGTGAAGCCGATGATGGAGTGATCACAGACACAGAACAATTTTATATAGTTTATCATATAAAGGAAGGAATGAAAGTACAGAAAAAAGCTACACAAAGTGAAAGTATGTTCCAGAGAGAGTAGAAAGGGTCACTATCCACAAGTGGAGAAAGACCCTGCACATGAGCGCATGCTGCCTTTTATAAGATCACTAGTTTGTCCCGCCTTTCTCCTGGCAGGACTGGTTATTGTTTCCCACCTTTTGGGGTGATTGACAGGTTGGTGTTTTATAGCAGGTTATATAAGAGGTTGGTTATGTAACAGTTTCCCTTTCTGTGCCTGCTTCTTCCACAGAATCCTTCACAAAACTCTGCCCCTGTTACGCTAATTAGATGGTAATGAGCTCTAGGTCAGTTAAAGATTACTGGGAACTTTTTACCATGTATGTTCCCACCAGGGAACAGTTCCCAGCCACAATTTGGTTCCCACTCTCCACCCTTAGCCACTTCCTGGCCACCTGTTTACCCTCCTGGCCACCTGTTACCAGACCTAACAACAGACAGCTCAAATGGTTACCATGTAGCAATATATTCAATCTCCCTAACGATCCTATGAGAAGGTATTAGAGTTATTGCTATTTTATGGATAGAGAAATAGAGGTACTCAGATGATAAATAACTATCTCACATCAGACCAAGCACATGGACCTTTTGTGGTAAGAGGTTGCACATTGGGTGCCTGCCAATAAGTTTTGTTTGAGCTTCTTGGATAGTTTTTAAAAATGGAATTAGTTTTTGAAAATTACAGGTTATTCTCTGCTTCTTTTGGAAAATCAGAGAATTTTGGCACTTTAGGCTCACATTTCCACAAAGCACCCATCAGCTAGTGCACAATGGTGACTCTGCCCTCAGAAGGCGTGTGAGCACTCCAGCCTGCTGTACTTCTCACTGAGCCCAGTTCACTTGTATTTATTGTTTCCTGGCTCCTGTCCTGAGTTTGAAACTCCTATGTACACTGTGATGGTCAAGGATATTTATATAACTAAGAATCACCAGCCTTAGGCAGTATTTTGTTGAGCTTTCACAGGGATGGAAGTCACCGTGCTGGGTTTCATGGGGCCAGGGCACTAAAGACAAACAGCCCAGCTCTCAAGATGTTTTTCTGCTGCCATCACAGACTGTAGTATTTTCAGAGTTTCAGAAGCATAACAATTACTGTTGTGAACCATGAAGTAACACTGTTGCTCAGTGGGCAGGACTCCACACCGATGTGGCAGGAATACTGACCCAGTTGTGTCCCCTCTTGCCTCTCCTCTTCTTCCCAGATTCATCATTTTGTCTGCACCTTGATTTTTGCAATAATTCATGCAATAAAATGCAGAAAATGCTCAGTGAATCTCAAGTGTTTGTTCTTTAAAGGCCCCCATGCTATACACACGCACACACACACAGAATGTGGGATTGTTTTACTTTTTAGATATTTTATCTTTTAGAAAATAATTGGGTTATTGTCTTAAAAATTACTTGAATAAAGGCATTTTCCAAGTCAATTTAGGCATGATTGACTCTTTAGTCTTCACAATCTGGATCATCAAAGATGTGGCACTTCTTCTAGAGAGAATGTCTGGGACTTGGGGGCAGCCAGGTGTGTGTGTGTGTGTGTGTGTGTGTGTGCGTATGTGTGTGTAAATGTGCTCAGGGAGATCTTTTCTGAAAAGATGGGGATTGACTCGGAGGAAAACTACATTTTTCTGGCCCAGATGAACAGGAAGGGGCGGAATGTATGTGGATAAGGCAGGTTAACATGCCTTCCATTAGCCTCAGGCATTCTGGGATTCTGGGGTCCTTGGCCTCTAAGGAAGCAGCACCCACTACAAATCTCTGTGTTCCCTGACTTCTGCAATCCCTCAGCAAAGCCCTCCTGCTCTCCACTATGAGCAGTTTCAAAGAATGCGGTTTTGAACTATCTAACCCCAGGGAGTGTCAGGGCCTCGACCAGCCCACTCAGCTGCAAGGGCAGCAAGGGCAGGGGCAGGAACTCTGGGCCAGGCTAGCCAAGGCAGTGAAGCATGTGCACTGGGCAGAGAGATGCAGAAGTCATGGAAAGGAAGAAGGAAGAGAGCTATTATTTCCATTTTACAAAAGAGGAAGCAGAAATGCAGCAAGGTGAAATAATCTGCTTAACATTACACAGTTAGTAATTTGTAGAGCTAGGCTTTAAACCCAGGCAGTCTCATTCTACTGCCCAAGTCATAAAACCCCTCACTAGGGTACTTATAAAACATAGGGGAAGGAAAGTAACAAGGCTGAGGGAGAGCTGGTTAGAAGAGAGGCGAACTGATAAGGAAAGCGGAGAGTTTTCCACCTTGTGGAATCACATCCCAGATGAAGGTCACCTGAGACTGGAAACCAACGGACTGAGGCTTCTGCTTTTGCTGCTCCACTCGTTAATATGGCTTTGAGCTCCAGTTTCCTTATCTACAAAATATGAGTGATAACCTGAGTAAGTGCTTGTAAGGATGAAGAAAAATGTTAGACAGAACACACTTTGTATGTGGCAGGACTCTAGATGTTGAGCTGTGTTTCTGTTAACAGTGTAGGAAACTTAATTTGACCATTGCACCTGTGGGCACAATAAGCCACTTGCCTTCTGTGACGCATTTTCCTGGCTTATGTTCCTATGTTTCTGTTGTTGGGTAGAGCTGTCATCTTTTTATCTAGCTCTTGCTGCTCTGTTGATTTTTCCAGGAGTCTGAAAGAGCAGCACATTTTATCCCTTTACAGGATCAGTGATCTTGGCCTCCTGAGCCTGTAATATTGACTGCCCTGTTAGTTACTGCCATTGCTAAGAGGCATCAGTGGCAAAGTCACTGCTATGAACTCCACAGCCACCTGGACTCTAGGACCACATTTTTCCTATCTCTCCATAGCAGGCTCATTTGCTCAAAGTCAAACAGAATTGATTCTTCTATTTTCTTTCCAGTGACTGATACCATCTCAGAGGTTACCAATCCCTGTTTTTATGTCCCTGTTGCTATTTAGAGGATGCTTTCTAATTGGATGAAGTGGATAGAGGAGAAAGTGTGAGCAATTGATAGGAGAGGAGTCAGCGATATCACCTTTGTTCCCATCTCACCTTCAGGTGGGTCATCTCCGTATATCACTGTCTCTATCCAGGACGGGTGTAGGTGCAGCGGTGACACGGGCAAGGCTTAGTGACCTCTAGTCTTCCCTTTCAGGGACCTGCTCTGCAATTCACTTCACCCTCCCACTCTTGTTTCATTCTCTGCAGGTTGCTAATTAATCTTTACTTGAACTGTACTGCTCCTGGCAGTGTTTGACTTTTAATAAAAAAATTGTGAAAAAAGAAAAGCCTTTAGGACTCCCCATAATACATCTTTTTGGAGGTAGAATTTTTGTGTTCTGGCCCAAGAATTCCTAGTACTACGAATTCCCAATGCTGGGCCTTTTCACTTTTGGCTCTGTCTTCTTAGGTTGTTCCTCATAATCAACGACTGGCTCGTCGCCTCTCTTCAGTCAGGTCTCTGCTCAAATGTCACCTCTCCAGAGAAGCTTTTAATCACTTCCTATGTAGTCTATCATCCCCCACCAACCATGATATCACTTTAATTTTTCCTAACACTTACCACTACTTGACATTATATTTTGTATTTGTTAATTGTCTGTCTCCCCCTGACTAGAATGTAATGTGTATGATATCAGGAGCATTTTCTGTTTCAATCACTACTATATCTCCCCAAACAACATCTCATTAGGGTCTATAAGACCTAATTTTTATTTCAAGTAAGTCATTGGAAAAAGTTTTTCTGATGCTTCTTAATCCTATCAGATACGATGTGTCTCTGTAATCCTTTTTGATATGCCTATGTTTTTAGCATTTTGTCTACATTTATTCATTGATTAATTCAATAAAAATCTTAACATCCACTAAGTTGCAGTCATTGGGCTGGTGATGAGAATAGAAAGATAAACAGGGCACAGTCCCAGCCTTCAAGCTGCTCACAGTGCTTTAGAGTGTGAGGGCTGGCAAGGCAAGATGCATCCTGAAGCCTTTCAGCGATGAGATGAATGAGAATTAGCCAAGACACCTGGGGGAATGGGGGATCTTTCCAGGCGGAGATTAGTGTGTGTAAGGTCAAGAAGGTGTAAACGTTCATGGCAAATTCATTGTGGTGAACATAGTTCAAAATGCCTATTCTGGATGACATGAGCAAATATTGAGTGAGATAAAGCTGAAGATAAGTGAGGGAAGGTGGGAAGTTATGAGAAGTAATGAATACTATTTTAAAGAGTTTGATCTTTTTTCCTCAAAGACACCAAAGGATTTTAAACAAGGGTAAAATGTAATTAGCTATGTGTTGATTTACCCACCTACTTCCTCAAGGATTTTCTTTTACACCCAGAATGGGCATCAGCCACAATAGGTGAGCAGTGCAGGTGTGAATAAACGTTTTATTTACTTACATTACATATGACCGTAGTCAGCGACAGAAGAGATAAAAGAGATCTACATTAACCAGACAATACTGTGGTTGGTGTATCTATTTTTTAAACCCTTTTAAATAGAAAATTTCAAGCATATACAAAATAAGCAATTAGTATAATGAGCCTCCATAAGCCCATCACCCAGCTTTGACAGCTGTCAATATTCTACCATTCTTGTTTTATCTGCACCTTGACCCATTTATCACTGTTACCCCACCTCAATTATCACGGTTACAGTTTATTTTTTTAACAGCTCTTTAAAGGATGTGGTTTAGATGCTGTACATTAAAATGCAGCAGTCCTAGCTGTAGAGCTTTGGCTCTGCTCACTGGACTATTGGCAGCCAACTAAGAGCAATAATGGGACCCATGGCCGGGCGCGGTGGCTCACGCCTGTAATCCTAGCACTCTGGAAGGCCGAGGCGGGTGGATTGCTCAAGGTCAGGAGTTCAAAACCAGCCTGAGCAAGAGCGAGACCCCGTCTCTACTACTAATAGAAAGAAATTAATTGGCCAACAAAATATATATAGAAAAAATTAGCCGGGCATGGTGGCGCATGCCTGTAGTCCCAGCTACTTGGGAGGCTGAGGCAGAAGGAT
>CAUYRT010018525.1:0-56271 GCA_963574885.1 Lepilemur ruficaudatus | reverse complement strand
CACAATTCACAATTGCAAAGATGTGGAAACAACCCAAATGCCCATCAATACATGAGTGGATTAATAAAATGTGGTATATGTATACCATGGAGTACTATTCAGCTATAAGAAACAATGGTGATCTAGCACCTCTTGTATTTTCCTGGATAGAGCTGGAACTCATTCTACAAAGAGAAGTATCCCAAGAATGGAAAAATAAGCACCACATGTACTCCCCAGCAAATTGGTATTAACTGATCAACACCTAAGTGGACATATAGGAATAACATTTGTCGGGTGTCAGGCAGATGGGAGGGGGAGGAGGGGATGGTTATATACATACATAATGAGTGCGACGCACACCATCTGGGGGATGGACACGCTTGAAGCTCTGACTCCAGGAAGGAAGTGGGGGAAAGACAACACACGTAATCTAAACATTTGTACCCCCATAATATGCTGAAATAAAATAAATAAACATTGGGTGGCTAGTTGGACAAAATCAGGGACTATCTACCTTGGCCTCACTCTGCTATCACTCAGAAGCTTTAAAAAAGACTGATTCTAGAGTCCTACCCCTGGAGATCTGATTTAATTGGTCCAAAGTGTGGTCTGTGCACCAGCATTTTTTAAAACTTTTTATTTTGAAATAATTACAGACTTCACAGGCAGTTGCAGAGATAATGCAAAGCAATCCCTCGTACCCTCTCCTCAACTTTCCCCAGTGGTAACATCTCATGTAACTATAGCCCAACATCACAGCCAAGAAGTTGATATGGGAATAATATTGTTAACTAGAAGACCACAGAACTTATTTAGAGTTCACCAGTTTGAGCTTGAGGACTCTTTAAAGCTCCTCAGGTGACTGTACTAAATAGTCAGTGTTGAAAACCTCTGCCCAAAGTGGTGTTTAAGGTTCCTTCTAACCATGATTCAGGGATTCTGTACACACATACACATAGTAAAACAGCAACACAGTACACATATACACATGTGTGCAAATGTACATACACTACATCATACACACACATTCTAGAAACTTGAGACTTTCAAAACAGATTACAGGATTAAAGTGACTGACATTTAAAAGCAAACTTAACTGCTGGAAAACTGCACTTCACGATTGTACAAAACATATCCTGGTTTAGATCCTATGTCAAACAAAATATGTCTGCCATACCTGAGAAAGTAAACTAGTGTTTATGACTCCCAGATTTAAGTCCATGTCATTAGTGAGAAGAAAATTCTGTGGGTTTTGAAAATGTCATTTATAGACACAATTTAGGTTATAATGTCTGATAACATGGTAAGATACTTCTTGCATGAATAATTATGTATATAAAATTCCCATTTATCATGCTCCAAATGCGTGTAAACAGCTGCTGTTCTCTGTAAATAAATCAGTGTTTCCTTCTCTGCCACCTGGGAAATTAAACACTGTCCTGGGCAAATTTCCATACTTTTTCTCTTTAAAAAGAGTTGAAATAGGTATTAATCAGGGAAGCAGTGGGAGTAATGAATAGCCCGTACATCTCATCCTAGCGTCTCCTCTCTGATATTAATGGTGAGGTTAAATAGGGACATTTGTAACCATAATAATCTCCAAGCCGAACTTGAGTCAGGGTACAAAAACTTGCCCTCACCTTATACAAAAAGGACATTTCTCCATATTTGGGATGAAACTGTCATCAAGATAATGGAGAAAACTTGTCATATCGTCTTCTGGGATTTATTTACTAAGGGTTGTCTGTTCATGATCCGTCAGATTCCACCTGCTCCCACCTGCACCTGTACCGTATCTATGCACCAATATCATAAGATCTTGGAGATATTCAGAAAGCACAACATGCCCGGACGTTCCGGGTGTCGAATGGGTGACTCTTGTCTTCAGAGACCTCCCCGGACTCCCTTTCTCCATGTCTTCTTCCTTTTCAGTGACAGAGCCTCTTTCTCCCTGATTCCACCAAGGTACTCAGTGTCCCCATGTAACCCTGACAACTTCCTGTTCCTGGCTGGGAGCCTGGATCTCCCAGGGGAATTTTACTTGAATGAGTTCCATAAAGTTATAGAGCACAACGAATGTTTGAGTCAGAGTTTTGAGAATATTCTTTCCACTTAACATTCTGGGCAGAGGTTCGGGTTTGGAATGGCATTTATAGGAGCCCAGCAAAGCTGCTGATGTCCCTGGGGAGACTGCAGCCTCCTGCTCCTGGTTAGGTAATTTTTCTACTCTGGTCGTGGATTCCTGCAGTCAGTCCTAGGAAGGGAAGGAGGATAGGATGGGGTGGAGGCAAAGAGGCCATTCTCAGAGATTTTGGTACAAATAATCATTCTCTTCTCTTTATTCCATCTATTGATCATTTTTTAAAAACTTAATTGGCTGTAGACTCGTAGAACCCTGAGTAAAGTCATTTGGACATGTTGATTATCATAGATCAACTGGGTTAAGACAACAATATTTCGGGTGTTCACCACATCAAGTCTTTCCTGTGCGTAGAGAAAATGATCAACTAATTAGCATGATTTCAGAGATCCCAGGAGAGGCCTCCCTGAGAATTTCCTTAGCCCACTGGGGAGTGCCTTAATGTACACCTTTGTGCTCATGGCTTATTCTGGGGGGAGCTGTTGGAATCCAGCTATATTCTGAGATGGATAACATTATTTTAAAGGTAAGAGTCCCACATGTACAGCTTAATAGGAGGTATCTGACCTTTCTAGAAGCAAGCAGTGAACAGGGGGAGAGGTAAAGGGCAAAGAACACTCTAAGTGCACTGAGTTCCTGAGGACATAGGGAACTCTGGAGGGCTGGAGCCACAGGAAAATGTCACCCTCCTCTCCATGTCCTGGCTTTCCAACTACCCCACCCTAATTATAAAAATAAACAAAAACAATCTAAGCCTGTGGTCCCCAACCCCCAGACTGAGGCCTGGTATGTGTCCATGGCCTGTTAGGAACTGGGCCACTTATCACTGCCTGAGCTCTACGCTCCCCCACACACATCCCACCTCGTCACATCCGTGGAAAAATTATCTTCCATGAAATCTATCCCTGGTGCCAAAAAGGTTGGGGACTGCTGATCTAACCCATCAGCTCCCTGGACCATCTAGGATTGCATGCAGGTGTACTTTGTTTTGTTCATCCATCATTGCCAGCGCTATTTATTATCTGGGTTCCACTGAATCACTTACTTTCCTGTCCGTGAGCTGGCCTATTTCGCCAGCTTGGTGATGTGTGCTGTTTACTAGAGGAGCTATTAAGTTTCTCACCTGTGTGTCTTGTGAGAGCTGCAGGTAGAAGATAAAGCTCCTTGCAGTGTGGAGCATCGGTGTGCGAGAGAATTTCAAGGATGTGGCTTCTTGCAAACCGCTGCTACAGAGTCTAGATTAGAATCAGAATGAAACCTCCACACTACCTGCCCTTCTAGGTTTCAGCAGTCCACCACAAGACAAATTCCAGACTTGACACGTTTTGACTAGGATGCTACATCATTACCAGGTTTTATGTGCCGAATTAAAGCTCAGATATCACAAAGAAATACCTGAAAGGGAACAGAAAGCTTTGGCTGTGAATTGTCAAGTGCTAGAAGGATTCTGTACACTGGAAACAGCTGAGAGTAGCTAGCCAGGGTGTACGAACATGAGCTTTGTGGCCAAACCTAGCTGGGTTAATATCCTGGCCTCATTTACCTCATTTAGGTGACTCTTGGAGAGTGATTTAACCTCTGCATTGTGTTTAGTATTTAGTAATTCCACTGTGCTGAGTATTGATCCTACAGGTATAATGATAATAACTAGGATGCATGCCAGGCCCTTTTTGGGTCACTTTACATGTGTTAACTCATTTAAGCCTCCCAAGAACCCTAGAAGGCAGTACTGATATCACTCACAGGAAACTGAGGCACGCAGAGGATGACTTGCCCAAGGTCAAGTCAAGTATTCCGGTAAGAGGCAGTGTAGCACACCCACGGTTAAGTGGATGGACTCTAGTCACACTTTTTGGGTTTGACTCCCAGCTCTGCTGTTAACTAGCTGTGTAAAGGGCTTAGAATGGTGTCTCATACATAAAAACTCCTAGGTCGTATTTTACTCTGAGGAAAATAGGATCTTTCCTCATGTTACTGATGCAGGCAGCATCTGCTGATTTCTAATTGCAGAAACAAGAGCTGTTTCAACTCAATTCCTTAAGCAATGGTGACTCTTATATATCTTTTTCAGTGGCTTTATTTAACCCCTAGCTTGCCTCAGCATGTAAATAATTAGATCAGTTTTACCATTTCTATTCTTGGAATAGAGAGTCGAATGCCCAGAAATAATGTGATTTATATCAAATGGTTCTCCTCAGTTGCTGTGTCTCCAGGATCACTCACTCCTCCCCCACTGTGCAGCTCATGGATTTGCCTGCCCCAGACCCGGAAGGACCTGTCTTCATCATGACACAGCCCCTCTACCGTCTGCTCTCTAGACACGTCTGTCCAGCCTACTCACAAACCAAGAAAAATCTCTTACATCAGCCATTGCCCTGGAAGAGAATCTAGAAATGAGACATACACTACAATATACTGTCCCTTGGTCTTGTTCAATATCAGGTTTTTGCTCCAATTTCTAGCTCTCCTTGACTTCATTATTCATCAGATATTTATTGAGCGGCTACTATGTGCCATACACTTTAACAGATGCTGCAGATGCAGCCTGGAGGCAACCACTGATGTTCCTGCCCTCATGGATCTTACATTCTAATAGAGAAAAACCAATGAAACAGTAAATAAATAGACGATGTGATAGGTGGTTATAAGTGCCATTGGGAAAAATAAGGAAGGGTGAGGTGTTAGAGAGTGGGCCGATGGTGTCAAGTACGGGACCAGGGCCAGATGAAGCAGGTTGTTATGGACCACGATGAAAATTTCAGATCTTGTTCTCAGTGTAATAGGAAGTCACTGGGAGATTGAGGGCAGGGAATGAAGTGAACCGATTGGCTGTTTAAAAGGTGTATTATCTTGACTTCTGTGTGAAAACAGACCGCAGAGGAACCAGAGGGGAAGCTGGGAAAGTAGTCAGGAGGCTCTGAAATCAATCCAGGTGAGAGAAGATGACAGTCTGAACCAGGGTGATATAGGGGAAGAGGCAAGAATGGTCCGATCTGAGACAGACGTTGACAGTCCAGAGACCAGGACTTGCAGGTGGGTTGGCTGTGAGTGGGAGAAAACAGAAGAACCAAGGAAGACTCCAGGGTGGACAGTGCTGTCCCTCCCTGAGACGGACCTCTGTTCACTTGTGCTATCTGTGGACATACTTCTTTCCTACTGGATTTCAAATTCCTTTGAGATCAGGAATTCTTAGCTATTCTCTTATCACCTCCTCTTTTTCTTCTCTTACTAGTGACTCTCATGCCACTTTACATGTAGTAAATGCCCCAAAACGACTGTGAAATCAGTAAGTATAATGCATAAGATGTTTATTAGTGAATAAATGTCCCTAAATTTTAACATTTGTTCTGGATGTGCTATATGGCTTAGGGAAAATGGCTCACTTTGTGATTCAGTTGTCGTCTGTGAAATAGGATTCATCATGCCTTCGGAATGGAAATGCAGTATCTATGTACTACTTAACGATGGGTGGAAAACAACTTGGCAGTGTGGGATGGAGAGTCCTCAGTTATATGCGGTCATGGAGAAAGCAGAATGGGAACAATTTGGGGAAAATGTCTTCCTGAGGTGTCATTTTATATCATGCACTTCAGACCTGGAAGGGATGTTGTCCTCACCCGCTCGTGCCACTGGCAGACACTGCAGACCGTTCTTCCCCAGGAGGTCTGGAAATGGCCTCAGAGCCTTTCTCAACGTAGCATGCCAAGGTGCCGTTCCTGCCTGACCCCATCCCCTCCTCTGACCGTGAAGGAAATTGGAGCCCAGAGAGAATAAATGACCGTAACTAACTCACCAAGTTCAGCGAGCAGTGGGGACAAAACCGGAGCCTAAACCTGAACCCTGATTCCCAGTGACAGAATGGTCCGGGCTCCAGCAGCAGGCGACAGGAGGAGGCTGAAGGGGCACGAGAAGGGGGGTGGGGGGCAGTGGGGCACCAGGGTCAGCAGGGAGGCAGGGAAGCCCCTCAGAACGGGCTTGGAAGAGAGAGGGGGCCCAGAGCCCGTTGCCTCAGTGGATGTTTTCTGACCACAGAGGGAAGGCTGGCTATGGTCTAGGTTTCTTGGTTCTTGTGACTATTTAAGGATAAAGGTCGTATGCAATTAAATCATGGAAGTTGTGATCTGACGCACTAACCTTGCCCTTGATTGTGGATTTTTCCCCTTTTATTTAATACTCAAAGAATTAAAAAGCTCTCTCTCATTGTCTGCTGAATCTGGGTTCAGTCACCTTAGATAAGTCGCAGAATGGCTGCTTAACCTCCTCAACACAGAAAGTGGCACTAACGTTATTTCATTTTTTTTACTGGATGCGCCATCTTTATGGTTAGAAACGATGGCTGCTTCCATTTAAATCACAACACAGTATTCTGCTCAGGTCCTACACATAGCCAAGCTGTCCTCTCCAGACTTTGAACAGTAAAAGGTCTTGCTTATTTATTCTCACACAGGCTGGATTCGCTCATTAATATGCCAAGAGAGAAATACGGCTTTTGTTCTCTGAACAAGTTTCTGTTACACAGATAATCTCTTAGTGTGTCCACCCAAACGTTGGATGTGAGAATGATCTTTAAGCTGAACTTTGCCCTGGTTGAAACCTGGACACTTTGAACAATGACTGGTTTTCTTTTTCTTTTTTTGCCAGAATTCTTTGATAGACCATTCAGCATTTCTATGTAGTTAATAATTCTAATTTTAGCAGGTTGTCTTACTTGGAGATTTTAGTGAATTGGAATATTTTAGATAACAAGGAAAATATTATTAAAATTAAGATAAGAAAAATTCATCTCCTTATAAAATATATGGAAAATACTTATCCCTTATATTCTTATTGAGATTGTTAATAGTGTATTTTTAAGCATAATTTTAAATATTTCATATTTGAATTTATGGCTTAACCCAGAGTAAATCTGGGCTCTTGGGCCTAAAAGCAGTGACTCAATCTGAAGAATTACCATGTACCTAACACCAATGCCATTTTCCTCACGCTGTGACCCAATGTGAAGGGCGCGGTATTGGGAGGAGGGTGATCCAGATTCTGGGTGATTCTATCACTAACTTGATGCATGCCCACCCAGGAGGAGGAGCTCAATTTTCCCATCTATAAAATGCAGGTATAGGATCGATTAATTTCAAATATTCTCCAGAGAAATATCATTGTATAAACTATGGTTTTGTATTATCTGAATTTTTCTTTAAACAACTGATTGGGATTTCTTCCCCCATTATTAAAGTGACACAATTCCATTGCAAAGGATTTGGAAAATACAAAAGAAAAAAAGAAAACCAATACTACTGGCATCACTCCAATGCAGATAGAAACTACTAATATTTTGGTAAATTTGTTTTCAGGCTTTTTATATGTATGTGTGTTACATATAATAATGGGATCTGACTGTATACATAATTTACTAAACTTATGTATTTTCCCATGACATTAATTACTTTGAGAATATACTTTTAATAGATATATAATGTCTCATCCCATAGATTTATCATAATTTATTTAACTAGTCCCTAATGACTGGACAAATATTTTATTAGCATTTTTTACTATTATAATTCTTGTACATGAATATTTATCTACATTGCTATTGATTTGTTTGAAGATATTTCTATATTTACTACCAGTGAAAGATTATGCATATTTATTTTAATGTCTTTATCAAATTTTGACATCAGGATTATACCACCCTCATAAAATGAGTTGGGAAGTGTTTCTTCTTTCTTTGTTTCCTGAAAGAGTTTGTAAAATTGGTGCATAATTCATTGATATTACATTCTCCTTCTTTCCAATATAGACATTTAAAGCTGTAAGTTTCCCTCTGAGCACTGTGTTAGCTAGATCCCACAGATTGTGATATATTGTTTCATTATCATATGATTTAAAATATTTTTTAATTTCCCTTTAGATTTCTTATTTGAAGAGTAAAGTTTTATTTCCAAATACCTGTGGTTTCTAGAGTTCTTATTTTTTATGGACTTCTAACTTAATTCCCTCGTGACAAGAGAACATAGTCTTTGTCAGCAATTATCAACATTTTTGGTCATACCACTTTTGCACCATTAAAAATTATTGAACACGTCAAGAGCCTTTGTTTATGTGGATTATATCATTTATGTTTACCATATTAGAAATTAAAGCTGAGAGGTTTGAAAAAGTCAACTTATTTTAAAATAGCATGTTAATACAAATAATATTATTCCAGAAACAGCTATATTTTCCAAAATAAACAAAAAATAGTAAAAAGAATGACAAACCTCTTTAATGTCTGACTTGATTCAAAAACAACTGGATTTTCACATTTGCTTCTTCACTCCATCTGTTGTGATATCACATGTCACTCAGCCTCTGGAAAATTCCACTATGCACTCATGAAAGAATGAGCATGAAAAAAGCAATGAAAAAAGCATGAATTTTTGTTGTTAGGTGCATTCACATGCAGAATTATTAATATTTTCTTGATTTAAAAATTATAAAATATTTATGCCTTTATCTCTGATAATTCTCTTTGTCTTAAAGTCTACTTTGTTTAATAATATAGACACACTAAGTTTATTCTTATGTTTACTATCTGCATGGTTTGTATTTTTCTAATTTTTACGTTCAATCAGTCCATGTCTTTAGATTCAAAAATATATTTATATATCAATATTTATGTAGATATATATTTATAAAATATATCATTTATGTATCTCTATTAATATATATATTACAGAGAGAGAAAGAAAGAATGAGAAAAATTCTTGTTTTTTATCCAGTCTGATAATTTCTGCCTTTTAATTAAAATGTTTACAATCCATTTACATTTAAAGTAATTATCAGTATGGTTGAGTTTAAGTCTGTCATTTGGTATTTATTTTCTGTTTGTTCCATCTGGTCTGTATTGCTTTGTTTCTCCTTTTCTGTCTTCTTTCAGGTAAATTTTTTTTCATATTCCATTTGATCCCTTTTTGGACTTTTTAGCTAGTCCTTTTGTTATTTTTTAATGGTTGCTCTAGTCTGGAGACTATAATAGACATCTTCAATGTGTCATAGTTCACCTTTAACTAATATTATATTACTTCACAAAGTGAGAATGTCACAACAGTATAATTTCATCCACCCTCCCATATTTGTGTTCTTGGTGTCATATATTTTATTTGTACATGTGCTGTAAGCCTCATATTTCATTATTGTTATTTTGCTTTGAATGATTGATGGCTTTTAGAGAATTTTAAAATAAATATAATAAGAAGGTTTTGTCTATTTCCCCGTGATATTACCCCTCTGATACTTGTCATCTCTTCCACCACTCTTGGTGGAAGACTCTTGGTGTAGACTCTTGGTCTCCATTGGGTGTTATTCCCTTCAGTCTAAAGAATACTTTTTAAAAACATTATTTCTAGTAGTTCAGATGTGCAGTAGGTGACTTCTCTAAGCTTGTTTTTTTCTGTTGAAAATATTTTTTATTTTGTCTTTACATTGTTTCATAACTTTATTGAGGCATAAATTAAATATCATAAAATCTATCCATTATAAATGTACAATTCAATGATTACTAGTAAGTTTAAACAATTGTACAACTATCATCACAATCCAATTTTAAAATAATTTCACCCAAAAAGGTCCCTCATGTCCTTTTGCAGGCAATTCTTTTTCACTCCCAGTTTCGGGCAACAATTATTCTACTTTCACAGACATTTCACGTAAATGGAATCATGCAATATGTGGTCCTTTGCTTCTTTTAGCATAATGTTCTTGAGATTCATCCATATTATAGCATGTCTGTAGTTTATTCCTTTTTATTGGTAAATATAATATCTCATTGTATGAGTAAACTACATTTTGATTATCTGTTCACCAGTTGATGGGCATTTGTATTCATTTCTACATTTTGGCTAATATAATAGTGCTGCTGTAAATGTTTATAAATCTTTGTGTCAACGAAAACATGTCTTCATTTCTCTTGGGTAGATACCTAATAGTGGAATTCCTGAGTCAAATATTAAAATTATGTTTAATTTTTAAAGATAATATCAACCTGTTTTCCAAAGCATCTGCACCATTTGACATTCTCACCAGAAATACATGAGAGTTTGGCTTCGTATTCAAAGGTCAACTTTTACTGGATATAGAAATCTAGGTTGATAGTTTATCGTTTTTCTTTCTTGACTTCAAATGTGTTGTTTTATTGTATCCTGGCCAGTATTGTTTCTCATAAGAAGTCAGTCATAATTCTTAGTGTTGTTCTTCTGTATATAATGCTTTTTCTTTTCCTGTTTTTTAATATTTTCTCTTTAATTTTGAATTTTACTTTATGACACATCCAGGTGTGGTTATCTTGGGGTTTGATAAACTTCTTGGATTTATACATTGATATCTTGAATTAATTTGAGTAAAGTCTTGGCTATTATTTGTTCATATATTAATATTTCTTCTGCATCATGCTCTCTCCCTTCTACATTTAGGACTCTAATTATACATATTTAGAATATTTCATGTTGTCCCACAGATCTCTTTTTCTCTATTTTAAGTTTGGTCTGATAAAGTATTGATTCTACAGACTTGCTTTTTGGCTGTGACTCTTAGAATTCTAATCTGTTATTCTAGCCCACATGAAACCATAAAAATTTCCTGTGGGTTCATCTGGTTTCTCCTTATACCTGTCTATGATGGGTTCTTTCTCTCACAGCTACACCAAGGATGAAACCAAATACATGTACTTCTTCTCCCACGGGAAGGGCTCATTGCTTTATGGAATTTAGTTCATTAAGGTTTCTCTTTCATCGGCTTTCTGGGGGGAGGTGGTGTTAAAAAAATCTACATTTGTGTAGTTTGAATGGCTTATTCTTGTTCAGAGAGTTGTACAATGGTTTCCTACAACTTTCTACATTTAAATAAAAGTAGAAGTCTCTCTTTCTCTCTCTCTCTCTCTCTCTCTCTCTCTCTCTCTCTCTCTCTCTCTCTCTCTCTCTCTCTCTCTGTTTTAAGGCTCTTGTGTTGTAGAAAGATTGTTTCAAGTTACATTTTCCCCAACAGGATATTGAAAGGTGCATTTATGTTCCAACAAAAATAACAACAAAAGTGATTTAAAGGCATATCCCAAAGCTATGTTTATTAAAAACTTCCTCTTTGTTAAGTTGATTTATGATTTCACTGCTGGGATTCTACATCTTTTTCCACCTTGCCTTCCATACCAGGTGTCCCAGTGACACCACACAAAGAAATCTCCAGCCAAACGTACAATATTAATACTTTTATAGAGCATTTGCTTAAAGACTCTTTCTTCTTACCTATTCCTGTGTCAAGGCTGACTCACCTGGAAAGTAACCTGAAAGTCTCTTTATTCTCTTGAGCCTAGTGCCAGTCTTCCATAGCCAGATTTTTTGACACTTGACCACTATGGAACCACTCCAAAGACATAGGAATATCTCAAAGAAAAAGTGTGATTCCTCAAAGCTCCAGAATTTCCAAAGGTGCCCCCCATACCCAACAAGACATCCCCAACCCAAATCCCAATCTAAGTGGTGTGAATCAGCCTACCATCTTATACCAGAAACTGCCCTTTTGTGCATTTCTGTGTGGCTTCTTACCTTTCCTTCTTCACTTTCCTCTGTTCTAGCTTTGTGGTTTACCACAACTCCTCCTTGGAAAAAAAGAGTAAATAAAAGAAGATACAGGATTGACATTTACATTTATACATGGCTTTTAAGGATGGCCCTCAAGTGGTTAGAAATATAGAGCAAGTCAATTGATGTCCCTACCTGTCATTTTTAGGCAGGTGGATTTTCTTAGCGTGCAGGGCATTAGTAGTTGGCAGCTTGACAACATCCTGAGATAGAATAAATTCTAATCATTTCTGATTTATGTTTTTTAACATAATGCTTCTGAGTTATATATTTATTTGAATCCTTGCCAGTCATTATCAATGTCTATTACGAATTCAGCTTTTTAAAGAATTATTAACTTTACTAAAATATGTTTTCTGACCTTATTCATTTTACCTTTTTGTCTTTCCTGTTCTTTTCTCAAGATCCATTTCATCCCTTGGTCTCTGACTTGACACATGCTACATATCAAACAACGATATGGCTACATGCTCATTTGCTCACTTAAAACATGCAAATTATATTTTAAATAAAAAGTTTTCCCTCGAGGATTCATTCGAGGATTAAATCCTGTTGCTTCTGGTTCTGTCCCCATTTGGTTTTTGATTCTATATGAGATTGGATTTTGCATTCACAGCAACATACTTCAATACACATATGTGTACACACGTGCTTTATTAAGGTAATGCTGTCTGCTGTACCAGATATATCCTAAAATCTCAAGGGCTTACCAGAAGGGAGGCTTATTTCCCACTCATGTAATACCCCATTGACAGTGTGATAGAAGAGGAGGTTGAGGGAAATAGGCGTGTCCTCCACACAGTCAATCACAGACCTTGGCGGTCAGAGGCTCTGCCAGCTTCAACACTTCACTCCCAAGGTCAGTTGGAAGAATAGAAATGAGGATCCTAAAGGGGGTTCTTATGGCTGAAAGTAGCATACATTTTTTATGTTCCCACTCCATTGGCCAGAACTCAGTCACCTGAGCCTGGTCACACTGATTGGGAAAGTGCTTTTCAGAAACAACTCTATGCTACAGAGGGAGGGCACAAACCTTGAGAGGACACTCAGTCATCTCTCTTTATACATGGAAATACATCTGAGGCATCACAGTTATGCTTCTTAGTTCTTCCGGTATAAATCCCCTGGGCTCTCAAAGCTTGACGAATTAAGACGTAGGGTAGTGGAGTAGGAAACTTCATGCTAAGCACTAAAGACTAAAGCATATGGAGCGGCTACTAGGGTAGAATAGCTCAGAAATAATCCGCCCATGAAAGGAGGTGAGGATGGTATGAGCTGGTCTTGTCATTCACTCATGCATTCTTTCATTCATTTATCAGACATCATCTTGAGCAAGTGCTGAGGATACATGGACAAACATAGCATTTAAACCATCCAGTGGGGTAAGAGCTACAATGGATTTATATTATGTATGTGGAAGTAGTATACGTTATTTTAGTGGAGGAGGATAGCCGTCCATTAAGGTAGCCTGGGAAATTCCCAGCACAGTCTCAGAGGCCTATTTTCTTGTTGGATTTCTTTACTACAACCCTTTTCATATATGAAGCCCCCGGTTCCAACTGTGCACTCTACTCTCATGGACAGTAATATGATCATATTTTCTTAGTACAAAGAACCCTCTGGCCACAAATTGCTTGCAGAATGGATTAAAACGAGGTGAAATTGGAGGCAGGGAGAGTCAATTTTCACAGAAGCAAAATTTAAATTCATACCCATAACTCACAAAACTCTCATAGGCCACTGTCTGACAGTCTAGTCCATGGTTTCCTACTCCTAACCCCCAACTCCACCCGAGCAGTCCTATAGTACTGGGCTATTCATAGCTTTTCATACTGCAATACCTCATCCCATGGCCCTGCATACACATAAAATGTCATCTCTCCACTTGTCTGCCCATTTATTAATAGAAAGCTATTAATAAAATACAATTACTTTTCAAGGTCCAGAAAAATGCAGCTTCTTTAGCAAAACCTTCTTAATTCCCTTCCCCACATTAAACTCCTTCTCCTATGCTCATACTACACTTTGTGTTCACACCATTTATGGCAAATATAGCATATTATATTACATTATATCACATCACATCATATTAAATTGTAATTTTTTTATTCCCTCCTACCGAGACCTCCTTGAAGAAAGGAATAGTGACTTGTCATCTTTCTATGGCCAGTGCCTAGTTTTATACTAAACACACAGTATAGTCAATTAGGCTGGGCACGGTGGCTCACACCTGTAATCCTAGCACTCTGGGAGGCCAAGGCGGGTGGATTGTCTGAGCTCAGGAGTTTGAGACCAGCCTGAGCAAGAACGAGACCCCGTCTCAAAAAAAAAAAAAAAAAAACACATAGTATAGTCAATTAATAGTCATTGGATGGATGGATGGATGGAGTCCAGTTGTAGGAAACAACCAAAGAAAAGTAGAGGTCCTTTAATAATACAGCATGTATAGAGAAGCTCAGTTTGTTTGGAGAATAGGATGTGTGCAGAGGAGCAGTTGGAAAGAAATAGTTGGAGAGAAAGATTGATAGCACTGTATGAAGAAACCCTTTAAATAGCTCTTCATTCTACCAACAGTGAGAAAGCAGTGAAGGTATTTGAGCCAGGGGAGTGATTTGATCAGAACTAGTTCACACAAAGACAAATCTGGAGGTCCTGAGTAAGAGATAGGATGGGCAGGGAAACAGAGTAACTAGGAAGCTGAGAGTGGACCTTTGTGATTTCTGAGCTTCCCTGCATCCTGACACACTTTCTGTATTGGGAACTCTCTATGACGGGGTTATCATCTGCCACTAAGAGGCCATGAAGACTAAAATCTCTCTGGCAGTTGAGGTTGGGGCACATGACTCAGGCTTAACCACTGGACCCCACACCCAGAACTTTTACTCCAGGGAGTATGACACAAAGTTACAGGGGCAATTAGAGATCATTTATAGCTGCAAAGAAAGAGTGATGAGTCCAGCAGTTGGGGGCTTCCAGGGTGGTGTCCTAGCTGCACTATTGTCTATAGCATCCCCTGGGCTGTTGTCTGCTGCATCTTAGACCTTCTTGGTTCCTACCTAGTTTCTGAAGCTGTTTCTCAGGATTCCTGTACATTCTGTAAGAGCTATCTGATAATCCTCCAAATATTATTTTCTGCAAGTTAGCCAAAGACAGTTGTATCATTTGCATCCATGAGCTCTGACAGCTATAGGAATTGAAACAGTGGTGGACATTGGTCCTGCCGAGCATCCATTCCCCTCCTAACCCAGATTTTGACTTGCATCTCCTTCTATTCCTATGCAACTCATGGACTTCAAGGAAAACTGATACCACTCTTCACGCTAGGGGTGTGTCCAAGTTGGCAAAAGCCAATCAGCACATTCCCTACCCCAGCCACAGTCATGTTCAAAGGTGAACAGGTGACCTAAATGTTTCAGTTGGGGAATAAATAAAAACAGAGATTGCTCAGTAGCAATCCTGGGAATCAGCTTTAGAATGACACTGACCTTCAGGAGATGGAGCCAGAGAGCTAGAGCCCTGCGATAACTTCACTGAGCCTCTGGACCAACCAGCCCTGGACCCCAGTCAAGCAATAGATGGCCAAAGTATGAAATCAAAGATGACTGAAGCTACAATGCCGGGTGACGGGGGTAGGAGGTGTTGTTACAATCAAAACAAGGAAGAGAGCAGGCTTGGTGGGAAGATTAGATGTTCAGGTCCAAAAATGCTTTTCCAAAAGTATTTTTGTACTTTCAAATTCTTTAAATTCAAATAAAGAGTAAGACTCACCAAATAATTCCACATATTTACACCTCAAACTAAAGTGTGGGCATTTAAAAAAGAGTAAAAATAGCTGCAAAGAAGGAATACTATTCTTAGGCTTGTGTGTTGTTTTACTCCTGCTATAGGTTTTATCATGAGAAGGAGAACAGTGGGAGGGTGAAGAGGGATGTTTCTGGAGTTTGACTAGCCAGAATTATGACAGTATAGCAATCATGTCCTTCCCTAATTAGTGCTGGTAAAGACAATTATTTATTATCACCATAAGTAGCAATCTCAGTTTTCATCCTTTCTTTTTTTTTGCCTTCTTTTTTTTTTTTTTTTTTGCTAATGTAAAGATTGATGATATTAGCTAAAGATTGAAATGAACAAATATGGATGTGTATCTCATCATCATGGTTGTATAAAACTGATCACAATTTACTTTTGTTACTTATGTAACTAAATTGTTTCAGATAAAGTTACCACAATCTACCCAGGCTTAGAACTTTGGGATCTCCTTCAAACATTTCTCCCTGCCTTTTTTTTGCTACCTCAGACCTGCTTCCCTCATCACTTCATTCCCCATCCCTAGGCCATTATCTTGACAGCCAAAATTGTTTAATCCTAAAGTTTCACATTCTATCTGCCTGGTGTTGCTCACACCCATTCCTCTTATTATGTTACTATTGCATCTCCATAATCTAGCCCATTGTTGCCTCTGGCAAGAGTTTTGGAATCACCAAGACTTATAATCCTTCTGCACTCCAGTCTGACCTAGTATACAGGTCTTTTCATAAACTTTTATACCCTATACCTTACTAAGTGAAATATACTCACTTTTTGCTCTGACACTCAAAATCTTCATCTATGTGTCCACAACCCTCCCTTCCAATCTTATTATAACCTGCCATTGCCCTGCTCAGACTTTCCATTCCAGCTAAATGAGCTGTCCACTGGGCTTTAAACAAACCCTAACTCTGCTAAGACCTTGATCCATCTTAGTTCTGCCTAGCATCCATATCAAATTCCCTTCTCTTTCATTGAAGGCTTTCTTGACTTTGTCAATAGATGAGAACTTTCATCTTATTAAAAAAATGACTAAGAGATCTACGGAGGAAGGAAAAAGGGGAAAACTTTATTTTCAGACCAGGGAATGGGGAACATAACCTCCAGGGGAACTATAGACAGGTGTTCCACCCAAGAGAAGGAAACAGTGGCATTTAAGCCTTCCCCGGTTTGTTTTACATGTATATTCATCAGGTTGGGGGAATGTCTATGAATATTTATGAAGAAAGTGTAGGGCATGCACAGCGAGTTGACATATATGTAACATACATCCCATGTTCACTTTGGGGCAAGGTTTTAACATTAAAATGAGGTAGAATTCAGCTCTTTATGTCAAAAGGTGAACTATAGGGCACCAAGATATTTTGTGTGCCATCTCTGTTAAGTGGGCTTAGGATCTATAGTTTTTTGTTTTTTTTTTTTAATCAGGAAAGAGTGTTTGTAAGGCTAGTCTCCTAACTAGTTGGTGCTTATGGCAAGACCCTCAAGGCAGGTGTCAGTTGGGCAATGCTTCTCTAGAACAGATTTCTACCGGGCTGCAGGAGGAAAACTTTGTGGAGGTTAACAAACCTTACATTAATAGTAGTTAGCAATGTAGGGGTATGTGACCAATCCTTTTCCCTGCTGTGGCTGCTTAATTTTCTCTTGAGGGTCTCGTCTTAGTCACAGAAAGTCCATCTCAACTGTCAGCTGGGGGTGCAATGTTGACAATCTCTTTAAGGAACATTCCCTGTCCCTGGCACTAGCTTCCCCTTGGAGATAAGACGTTGAAACCTTAACTACATAGTACCTTCCTTTCTGTCTGTGACAACCACCTCCTCCAGTCTAGTCACTGCGTTCTCTTTTATATTTCTACAATGTCTCCAGCGTTGCTCATTGCTACTTAAAGAATTCAGTAAAAAAAAAAAAAATTCAGCCAAATTTATTTCTATCCTGCTGAAGTTACTTTGGGATGCCAATTTCCTTCCCTCCTACCTTTGCTGCTTTCCAATCCAACCTTCATGTCATCACTGGAATTCTTTCCAAAGTGCAGATGCGTTCATATTCTCTCTTCCAGAATGCTAACGTTGGTATAGCAGAGAAGTTAAGAGTTCATGCTTTGGAGACAAGCCATTTGGACTTAATCTAGTTCCATCACTGTCTAGCTATTTGACTTTGGAAAAATTATTTCATCTCTAAGTGAGGACTACTGTGAAGTTTCAACATCTTAATGCATATGAATGTTTACAGAATGCCTTCACAGAGTTAGCCCTAAGGAAACGATAGCATGATAGGATGATAAATTCCAAGTTTCAATGGAGACACCATAAAGTAATAAACATGACAGAGGTAGATATAATACCAAAATGCAAATGTTCAAAGCAGGTGGCCCCAAAACTATTTTCAAAGCTCTAAACCCTGAAAGGGAGATTAGTAAGATGAAAGGGATGGAGATGGAAAGAAGATTCTGTGCCAAGGTTTTCTTTGCAGCAAGCCATGCTGGGACTCCTGCTGTTCCTTCAAGAGGGAGGTTTGGGATGATGCCAGTTCCCTCCCCTCAGGACTGACTGGGAAGAGGAAGGACCTCCCATTCCATGAGCCATTTAGTGACCTTAATATCTAGATCCTGATGACTGAGTCCCACTTTACTGTCCCCTATTATTTAATCTAGGGCTGTCTGTGACTGTGTATTGGCCAAGACTTTTTTTGTTAGTGACAGAAACAATATCTGAATTGGGCTGAGAAAAAAGGGAGGCACTGGTTGGGATAATACTAGAATATTAAAATAACTAAGGGAAGAGTTAATAATGAGGCCCATGGAAGGGCCACTGGCCTGCAGAGTGACAGAAAATGAAGATTCTGATGCATCTAGGATTTCCTTTCTCCACAGTTCTTTTTGTTTCTGGCTGAATTTAGCTCCATGCAAAGGCAAGGGTGAAAAACACGCCAGCAACAGTCCCAACCTTCTGGCACCGCAGGGCATGAGTCCTCTTCACTCAGTTTGGGTTCGGAATATCCACATGTGAGGTCTGCCTGGCCTGGTCAGGGCCTCCTTCAACCAATCCAGTGTGGGAGGAGGAACAAGAGCAGTTCCCCCGGAACATGATGCCCAGAGGCAGGCGTGCTGAGCAAATACCCCATTTATTTTCATCCCTGTAATTTTTCAAGTATGTTAGCTTCTTAGCATAGTGCTGCCCATGGTGACTGCACCATCTGATTCTGATACTGAGGATGAAAAGGGGGAAATAGGTCTTCCTAAAGAATGAGTCAAGGCAGGGAGAAGACCCTTGGACCCGAGGAGGGAGGGAAGGCAGAGAAGCAATGACAGTGGCTTCTTAGGAGTACCACTCGGGATTAGCTGTGAGTGAGATATCTGTGGGGTCTCCGCAGAAGTAGGTGCTAACTGGGCAGTGGCGGAATGAAGACAGTCCCTGAGTCTGCCCCAGGGCATTGCAGCTGCCATTCAGCATGGACCTTCTGCAGATTGGGGGAAGGAGGATTGCATTTTGTGTCCTTCCTCCTCCTGTCTCAACATCACTCTTACTTCTCAGGGGCCTCCCCTGCCTCCACCTCACTATCCCCATAGCCCCATGACCCGAGTCACCTTCCTTTGCCTCGACCTCCCTTCTCAGGTCTACTGTCTTTTATAGGGACTTACTTTATAGACTTAGTTAGTCCTCAGTAGTACCTGTTCTCAGCTGGCTTTCAGAGTACAGGAATTCTACTCATTCATTTGTTCCTTCATCCAACACATGCACTGAGCTCTGACTGCATGGCAGGCCCTGTTGTGGGTACTTGGGGATACAGCAGTGGACAGGACAAAGGATCCCTGTCCTCGTGCAGCTGGCATTCTCATGGGGGAGATAGATAGCAACTATGCAAATAAATATATGGCATCCCTTAGTGGCAAGTGCTTGGAAGAAAAATAAAGCAGGCCCAGGAGACAATGAGAGGGACGCTACTCAGCTAGGCAGAGTAGGGCAGGCCTCTCGAGGAGGGGCATTTGAGCTGAATGCTGTGGAAGGGTGAGCCCCACTAAAATGGGGGGAATAGCGTTCTAGGCAGAGGGAACACCAAGCACAAAAGCCCTGCAGTGAGAAGGTGTTTGGCATGTGATGAATAGACCAAAGTGAGCTATCATAGAAGAAGAAATACAAATGGCTCATAACCATATGAACAAACTCTCCAGTTTGCTCTTAGTAAGAGCAATGCAAACTAAAAAACTCATTGAGGACTGCAGTGTGTGTTTAGGAGTTCTTGCTTGTTAGTGTCAGAAACAGAATCTAAATTAGCTGGAGAAAAGATGGGGAGGCATTGATTGGGGCAATGCTTGATGGGTTCACACGTGGAAATATCCTTATGTGTGCCTATAGGAAGAGAAATGCAAATCAAAGCTTCACTGACATAACCACATCTTACCCACCAGATGGGCAAATGTCCAATACGTTCTGCAACACATGCTGAGGGGAAACAAACTTTCTCATAAATTGCTGGTGGGAAAGCAAATTGGTGCAATTCCTACAAAGGAGAATTTGGCTGGAGCTAGCAAAATTACTTATGCATTTGCCTTTTAACCCAGCATATCCACTTTTAAAATCTGCTCTGAAGATATAATGGCAAAATATGAAAAAGGCATGAGCACAATCTATCCTTTGCTGCATTATTTAATACAACAAACAACTGGAAACAACCAAATGTCCACCAGTAGGGAAGTAGTCACCCCAAATTTCGTAAATTCACATAGTGGAATACAAAATATCTATAAAAAGGAAAAGGACAATGTCTACCTCTTACTAATGGAGTGATCTTCAGGGTCACAGTTTTTAGTGATAAAAGCAAGACAGGGAAATGTGTGCAAAGTATGCTATCATTTATCTAAAAAAGGAAGGGAAAATAATATACATATATACTTGTTAGAATTTTTTTTAAATGAGCAAAAGGATAAACAATAAGGATGTGTGGAAGGGAGAGAGGAAATGTGGTTGAGGACCCAGGAATAGGAGGTGGACTTCTTTGTATATTTGTAGTTTTGACTTTTGAACCATGTAAATATTTTGCATAATTATAAAACAAAATTGAGTATAAAGGAAATGCAATCTTTGAGAATCAAAAGTGAAATGAAACAAATGAAGCTAACTTGATATTAGTTGGTAGACCGGAGAAACTACTCTAAATGACTGTAAAAGATAATAATTCATGCATCCTTTATGGGGTATACCCTAAGGACAAAAAGAACTAGAAAAAAAATCTTAAACTCTTTCTGGTAGCATTAATATTGTGGTTCTGAGGCTGTTGTGCATGTAGTATAGGATAAGTCAACCCAACTGATTGCAAAGAGCACCTCTAAGTATGTAGATTGTGATCTTAAAATATGTTAAGATACTAAATAGAACCAGCATTCCTTGGAGAAATGCCTGACTCCTTATCTGAGGCAGGAAATGAACAAGATGAGCCTAGAACATCTTGTCATACCAGAAGGTGAGGAAGCCCTCAGTGACTGAGATTGTCAAAGGACTCAGAAGCCGACCTGATTAGACTCCCACTAGCCAAAGATGGGCAATTTGGGCATCACTAAGGTAAAACAACGATGGATGGAAACCCATCAAATATGTTTAATCCATGAGTTCATAATGTTATTTTAAAAAGAAAAAAATCTCAGTGATCTTTGGAGGATAACAGAGAAGCAAGTCATTAAAAAAAAAACTAATAAGGGAAAAGAATCAAGGATTTATTTTGCCTGTCTTATAAAAACTCTGGCTCAGGGTAACTCAATGGTAGATGAGAACTCCCTCTTAATGAACTATTCTGTGAATAAATGAAGAAGGAATATCATCATTTTGCTACTCCTAATGAATGAATACACATAGGCATTGAGCACGAAAGGCACTAATGTCACAACAGAGAGACAGCCAGACACTGTGTACCCACTGGTAGCAGTACACGACACTATACAGGAAGAAGGCTCGCCAAACCTGAATCTCTTAAGCCTCTAGACATAACAAATGACCTACAGACAACAGAGAAATCAGTTAAATTACACTATAGGGAGTACATCAAGAACATCCAGGGGGATGATGAGGGAAATTCCAAAGGACAAGTAACGTGGTTCCATCACCAACAACAAATTGCAGGGAAGGAACAAAGAAGAGATGGAGGAGAACTCTATAGATTAAAAGAGACACAAGAGAGACAGTAGTTTGGATCCCAATTTAAAAAAGGAAATTGTTATAGAGGAAAGAAGAAAGAGACAGGACAGCAGGATATGGGACCCAGGAGGTGGGGGGAAGGATGGGAGATGAGAGGATATCGTCGCACAGTTGGAGAAATGTGAACACTGGCAGGACACTTGGTGATACCTGGAATTATTCTTGCTTTCTGAGGTGTGTGATGATAGATATTGTGATTTCAAAAGAGAAATCCTTTGTCTTTTAGAGATATACCATGAAATATTTATAGATGAAATGACATGTCAGGCATCTGCTTGAAAATAATCTGGAGGGAGTATGGAAGCAGGTGGGGACAGGAAGCGGTGGTTCTCAGACTTGAGTTTGTATCAGAATCACCTGGAGGGTTTGTTAAAGTACAGATACTGGCCCCATCTTCAGAGTGTCAGATTCAATCTTAGGTGGGGCCCAGAAATCTGCCTTTCTAATAAGTTCCAAGTGATGCTGATGCCATTGGCCTGGGGACCACACTCTCAGCACCACTGGCAGAGAGGAAGCAAGATCTGCCCCATGTTAATTATTCTTGCACCTGAGTAGTGTGTATATGAAAGCTCATTTGTATATTCTCTCTATTTCTAAGTATGTCTAAAATTCTCTATAATAAACATTAAAGACAAACTTAAGTGATCCAGAAGGACAGACAGAAGGAGCAAAGCCTTTGGCAGCCCATAGCTGTAATGGGAACTTCTACACTCATTAGCAAAACAGATTTGGTGGCTGCTGCCACAGCCACCTCTAGGATTGGAATGTGTGCATGTCCTCCCGCCCAGGTGTGTGCATCAGCTCTGCTGTCAATCCTTTCAGAGAATTGCCTGGCCTGAGAGTAGGGGAGATGGCCTCTGTCCAGGGGGTCTGTACATACTGCATCCTTTTCCTCAATGTGGTCTGTCATTGGAAGAGCAGTGGTTTGGATGAATCCCAAGAGTTTCTGGATACTTCAGCTGGAAAGGACGCTCCTGAGCAGATCTGTGCCAGGACTCTTCTGTCAGGGATCTGAGGGTATTGCAAAACTCACGTGGTCTTGCATCCTCTTGCAAGGACCTCCTGGCAATTCCTAGGTCAGGAGGCACCTCTGTTGGTTTGAGACCCTCTGCTTGCCTTTTAAGAGCCATTCACGGATTTATGCATTCATACTTCAGATATTTCTCAGAGTACCTCCTAAGTGTCAGGCATTTTTCTGGCCCCTGAGGATATACATCAGGGAACAGAACAGGCAAAAAACCTCTGCTTTTATAGAGATTAAGTTCTAGTTGGGTAGATAAGCAACAAATAAAGAAATAAACAAACAGGCTAATTTCACGTAGTATAAAGTGCTAGGAATAAAGTTAAAATGAAGATGCCAGGATAGCGATTGACTGTGTCGGTATGTGTGTGTGTTTGTACACATGCACAAATATTTTATTTTAGCTGATTGGGGAAGACTTCTCCAAGGAGATGTTGTCTGAACTGAGATCTAGATGGGAAGAAGGAGCAAGCCATGAGAGATCTGGATATTTTCAGACAGCGGGAATAGAACGTGCAAAGGGCCTGAAGTGGGAAAGAGCTTGGCTTTTTTATTTATTTTATTTCTTTTTTCTTTTTTGCCACTGGGGCTGAGACGTGAAGAGTAAAGGTGAGAATTATATGAGATGGAGTGGGATATTAGTCAGAGGCCAGTGTTTATAGGGCCTTCTAACCATCAGCAGGGGAGTGTCCATACTCCACACCCCTCCAAGGCTGCCAGTCATCCCCCAGCTATAAAGAGTGCATTCTCTCTAGAGAAACAGGACACTATTTTAACAGGGAAGCCCCCTGGGGTCTCTAGCCTGTAGGAATATGACCATATTATATAGACAATTGAATTGTATTATATAAGCAATTTGTTGAAGCAACCTATTAAAAACCTCATAATTTTATTTCGGAGTCACTGGCAAGTTCCTTTGTCCCACAGACCATCTGCTCTGGATGCCTATAAATCCACCCTAAAAACTTTATTTACTCAACTTAAGACTCTGTCCCCTATTAAAATACAGATTCCTCTGGAATGGATAATACTGTGAGTTAATAGTCATTTATTGCTAATATGCATGAGCTGAGAACTGTGTCCTTGAAAAGGTATTTTAAAAGAGGAAAGAGTAAAGTTAGCGGGTGCTTGAGTAGCAGGAAGGAATCTCTAGGGCAGAATCAGATCAGAAAGGGAAGGCTGAGGGTGTATCAGAAAAAAACTGCGTAGTTGACAATTTGGAGTAGGGCTTTTCTTTCTGGATAAACTAATGTCTTCTGGCCAAGACTTGTCACAGCAGGGCTTTTTTTTCTCGAAATAACACATGTGTATCCTTAACAGCTTTTTGCTAAACACAAAGTGTGAAATAATTCATAGAGCCCTTAAACAAACAGAGGATGATCAGAACGTGTTGCTCCTACTGTTGCTGCTGCTCCTTGATTGGCTCTGGACGGCCATGGTGGACCTTACCTGGAGGGACGAACCACCACCGCTAAGGTGTAACGTTTCTGTGAGCGCGAAACAGTCGTGAGCTGGAACAGCCGCTGTGAACAGATTATCTGCCCCTCTTCCCAACTTTGCATCCAGTGACTTCACATTGATTGCTTGAAATCAGCCATGATGAGAATATTTATGCCACAGAAATCAACGAATGCTACAGATTGGAATTTTTCTTTTCAGGGAGCCGATTGTTAGATATTTACCAGCATGCCTCTGCTGTGAAACTTAAAAAGCAAATTTTAGGATATGCCATGGCATGCGAAAAGAATATTCATTTCCTTGTTATGCCTCTTGAGCAGATGCCAGAGGTATTCAAAGTCTTATTCATCTTCATATGCACTTTATATTTTAGCTGTATTTACGCATGTCAAGACCCCATTTACCTTCTCAAAAGCTTTGCCTGGCACTCCACGGTTGGCAAGATAGACGCTAAGGGCCCTCAGGTTTTGCATCATCTGGCTCTTGCTGCCTTGTCTGTTTGAGGCCCCAGTCAAATCTAACTCTCAATGTGTCTTGCTCCCCAATACCTTATTCTTTCATTCCTCTGGGCATTTCTAGTCTGCTCTTCCCTAGCTGGACAGCTCCTCTCACTTCCCTGCCCACCAGAGTCATGCCCATGTTTCAAGTTCAGAGCAGAAGTCTTGTCCTCCTCCTCTATGTTCATCTACTGCTCTAACATTCAGCGTCCATTGCTCTTTCTCCAGTGCTCCCACCGAGCACAGTCTATACCTCTCCAGGCACCATCATCACTGCCTTGTGATCAGTGTTTGTCTCCACGTCTTATCTCCTCCCCTGGATTTTAAGCCCCTTGAAGATGGTGCAGTTTATTCTTTCATCATTTTGTCCTTAAGAACATCTGGTGCAGTTTTGCACATAGTCTTCACTCAGTAAGTGTTAATTGAATCGTATGCATATGACTTCGTGCACCCCACAGTGCCCTGGACAACATAGTAAGTGCCACTTAAGCGCACATGTACACGCTCACACACACACACAATTTCATCAGTCTAAATATCTGTAATTTTGGACTGATTACCTTTTGCATGGAAAATACCTTCTTGAAGGTAAACCTTGTGCTCAAATGTGGTCCAAGGAGGACCAACCACAAAACTTCTACCCTCTGTCTGAAATGTCACCTTTCTCTTCTGCGTGTAAAATAGGAAGGCTTTGTCCAACCATGTGTTGGAAAAGTAGCAATCCATAATAAATTATGATGTTTCACTTACCAATAAGATGCAACAGAACTCCTACTCAGAATAGATCCTGCTATAATGTTAGTGAGTTTTACTGAGACTTGTATAACTAATGATAAAACAAAAACCAATCTGGAATTTTCTCTTTGCTGCACTGGTACTGTGAAAGGCTATTCCTGTTTGGTTGATTTATTCATTAAACAAATATCATCTTTTTGTGTCAGGCACTCTGCTGAAGGTTCAAGATATAAAGGTGAATTGTCCCTGGCCCTGCACTTCAGGGATTCACAATCAGGAAAAGGGACATATTCAAAGTCTCAGGCACAGTAGAGCCTGAGGATCTGACAATGACCCACATCAGTGAGTTTGTCCATTAGACCCAGCCATCTGTCCCCGCGTGAGACATTTGCTGTAACTCCTTTCCACAGACTGCTTTTGGTTTGAATGACCTTGGAGACAGCCTGAAATCCCGAGCTTGGAAGGGTGCTTTTAGACTTACTGGTCTGCACTTATGCGCTTCAAATAGAATGTCCACAAACCTCTCATTATCTCCTCTTACCATGCTGCCTAAATGACTGACGACCAGCTCTTTAGTCACTTCAAGAATGGATTTCTATTCAGCCCATGCCCGGGATGCATTAGGATGCCCAGAACATGTGTGGCTGCTCCGAGTGGCACAGAGCAATTAACAGGAGCCAAGCAATTTGCAAAATGCCTCAACTTCCTGCTCATCTCTGAGGCAGAAAATTGTCAAACCTTAACCTCAGGAGGCTCATCTGCAGAATTACACCTCCCCCCTCCCTCCATCAAAGCAGAACCTCCTCTGGTGTCAGATTCCCCGCCACCCCCCTCCCCTTTTTGCAAACATAAGCACTAGGCTGCAACAACAGGGATGACTCAGTTCCTAGCTAACGCTGCCCGAATTGATTTAGTCTGAGTTCAGATTTAGCACATAATCATGTTCAATTTGCTCCACTGCACTGCCTAGAGATAAAAGGCTTGGAGAAAAAAAAAATAGCTTCAGCTTGTGTCAGTCTTTGCGGTGATGTCATTGCCATGAGCGAGCCGGGCCGTTCGTTACTCTGCTGTGCTGCCTCAGACGCGAGGGCTGCGTGCGGGCTCCGGGAGCCCCAGCCTCCAGCCGTCCCCAGAGCAAGGCAGCACCCAGTCCTGGCCACGGCAATATCCTTCTGGAGGCTCTTCTCTTCACTCACAACTCTGAGGTTGCCTAAGTCTCTATTAAAAATTCAGAAGGGGGAATGCCAGCCCCTAGCATGGACTGTGATGTTTCCACTCTGGTTGCCTGTGTGGTGGATGTCGAGGTCTTTACCAATCAGGAGGTTAAGGTATGCACCTGCAATCCTATTTTTCATTGTTGCTGTTACTGAAGCTGCTTGGCAGAGCCTTTTCAGCGTAAGGAAATAAGACTTTGGTTACTAGTTTTCAGCTCAAAGTCTGCGCTAGAAATGTGTGTGGTGAGTGCATGTCTACGTTGCATAGAATAAGTTAGAAGAGGGAACAGCATATTATTTTTGAATGTGATAATGTTTGCCATTGTCTGTTTTTTTTCTTGTCTTTTCCATTAGGTAATCCCCGGTCAGTTCTTTCCCAGTAGACATGTTTTCATATTCTCTTATGTGTGTTCATAAGGAGAATTTGCCAGTCCTTACTATTGAGTGGGGTTTTGAATCAATGATTAAATGAAGAAAGTGAACATAATAAACGGTGCATCCAGGACACCCAGACAGCGGGACGATAACCTCTTCCTGGCATGTCACTTAAATATCCTGTGATGTGGTCTTCAAATTGAACAAAAGCTGCTCTACAGATGGCAGTTTCAATCTCCAGCTCTCTGGAAATTGGACTTGGTGAGCAGCTGCCTAAATTTTCTTTGTCAGCCAAAGGAAGCAAGTCATTTTCCTTGAATAGTTGTCCATAAAGAAAGTTGAGGCATAAATAAATTTTGCATCTTAAGACTTAGCATTACACACACTGGTCCTCGCTGATTGCCTGCAGCAGTGGTTGAATTGTCATAGGTAATTGTCCTCTGATGATATTCATTCTCCTTTTTTCCCATTTGGTTTCATATGATGAAAAAGATTTTATACTTATAAAATGGGGATGTTTATTTCTTCCCTCGATTTAATAAAAGAAGCTTCTTATTTAAACAGTTCACACACATATACGAAAGGACAGTTGTTCGTTGTGTGGCAGGAAGAATAAAAGGGGAATTATGTTGCATAATCATTTACCACCCAGCCTTCATCTTTCCTTAAAGGAAGTCCCTGAATTCTTTATTGTTGGGTGTGCAGGTGACACCCTGGTGCCTCACAGGTGGGGATTTATGTGCTACTAGCATAACGCATGGCTATGTCATTCAAGATTGCGGCTTTTAACAATCTTTTGAAGTGGATTCAATAATCTGGTTTCTTGTTCTTGCACATTTTAAGTATGTGGCCCTGTATTTACTAATTCTTGTGCCAGTCCTGTGGAAGTGTCTACCACCTGTCATATGAAGTTTCAGAAAATAAGAATAGAAAGGTTCGGTACTGCCTGTGGTTGCATCTACAATGGAAACATGCACGCAGAGACCCACAGTCCTGCCAGTCGTACCTGCCAAAAGCACTCCCAGAAGAGAGAGCAGTCATCAAAGCCCCTCCAGTTTAAAGCCAACTTAGAGTCCAGCGTGGGTAACTGGGTAAAGAGACATCTTCCAGCAACCACTGGAACAGAATTTCTTGTATGGAGAGTAAAACTTCACAGTTCCCTACTGTCCTCCACAGTTCTCTGTTGTTTATATACTTACCCTGAGAATGTCATAAGATATTCTAAACTTCTGTGGTTTAAGAAACAATAGTGAGAAAATATGTATTCGAGATCTGCAATGTGCCAGGCATTGTGCTTATATAGGAATTTAAAATGTGCTTATATGACATACATACCAATGGCGTAGGCATGAAAATAATCACTTGCCCAAGATTTCTTAAAGGTAGAGAATTAAGGAGATGCAAAATTCTTACAGCTGGTTATATTTGAGTGGTTGGGATGGCTTCATGGAAAAAATGGTACTTGAACTTAAGATGGGTAGATGTTATACAGCAAGAGGGAAGGCTCACCATTTTGCAGTCTAGTGAGTCAATCCTTTTCACTGCAGTAGGTTGAAAGATTAGAGGAAGCAGAGAAAGGAGGTGAGTCAGGGCCAGATTATGAGCAGCTGATGCTGTTCCTCATAAATTTCTGGGATTTTCAGGGAAGACTCTCACCAGAAAGGAGCGTTACATATCCTTACTGCTCATAGCTCTGAATTCTGATGGACTTGTTTCTTTTGGATAGGTTACCTGGTCCTTCTATGCCTTAGTTTTCTCATCTGTAATGTGGGGATAAGAGTAATTCCTATTTTATTGGTTTAGTAGAAGGATTAAAGAAAATAGTACATGTGAAATAATTAACACAGTGCCTGACTCATATTTAGTGCTCAATAAATGTTAGCTGTCACCATCATCATCACTGTCATCTCTTTAGACATTCTCTGAAGGTGATAGGTTACTTTTGCCAGTTTATTAGAATGTCCTAACTCCAGCTGAATTTACGACAGCAATCTAGGCCCCAGAAAATGTTTTCCCTCCCACCCCTAAAACAGACACAGACACACACACACACACACACACACACACACACACACACACCCTAGCCACCTAGAAACCATGGCCTTCCATTTCATACATAAATCATTTAATGTAAAGCAGTGACATTATTATTAAGCAGAAATCTACTTTGTGCTTATTAAAATGAGGGGAAAATGAACAAATTAAGGTGGTCCAAGGAGATATGTTAAGAAAACATGCATGCTCCTTGCTCAAAACTGACCATTATTTGTCATGAAGTGAGACTCAAATGTAAAATTCTGGGCACCAAACAGAGTTTCCCCAAGGGTAGTCTTCTTCCTCATTAATTGCTAATAACTGATAAACTGTGCAGCCAGGAGTTCCTTTCTTTAAGGTCTTTATTTGCTGTCAGAGAAAAGGGAGGCCCACAGAGAGCATCTTACCTGCCTGCATCCAGCTCGCTTGATCTCAGGCTTGTTCATATTTTTTTAACAGACCTTTCCTTTCTACAGGTAGTCCCCGTGGGGAAGCAGCCACCCCAGGGAGAAGCAACCAGCCACCCCTTCAGGAGCACTGTGGTTTATTTGAAAGGGGTGGAGGCATAGGCAAATCCAGTTTCTCATAATGAGGTAGAAAGCCTCATCCTCCATGGTGGGTCTCAGAGGGTTGCATCGGGCCCTTCAGATGCTAATTTGCTAAATTTTGTCAAAGCTTCTAGAGCCATAGTACTGTAATAAAAAAGAGGAGGAAAACAGACAGATGGAGTTCTGCCGTATTTATCTTTCTCTAGAAACTTCACTGGTGGTGTCGTGAGCTTAGCTGTCTGTTTTGTAGCATGAGAGTAGTCAGAAAGATCTAGAAATGTGAAGCACTCAAGAAAAGAAAAATCATAGGACACACTGCAGAGTTTGTGCATGTGTGATTGTGCAAGGTTGATTTTCTCCAAAGTTCTCATATTTCTCAAAATAGTCTTCCCATTCCACAAGAAGCCAAACCTTTGGGAAAATGAAAGAGATCCATCCAAAGATGGGTAATAAAATTTACATTTCACTTTAGTCCAGTGGTTCTTAAACCTGACTGCACATTGGTATACCCTGGAGAGCTTTTAAAAATATTGGTGTTGCCCAGGCCCCATGCCCAGAAATTTTAACATAGCAAATCTGAATGGAGTCCAGGCTTCGAAGAGAGCCAGAGTCTTGTCTTTTCTAGCCATAGGCAGGTACAGGTGAGGTCAGCCAAGAATTGTGTAGAGTAACCTATGCTTAAACACTTTGATACTTATCTCCCAAACTAAGACTTAACACACGCAGGTTTAGAAGCAGTATCTCTCAGCTGTCAGAAATGTTGGGACTCACCCAACACTTCTTGACCAGTTCACCACACCTGCAGTTTCTCCACCTGAGTCTGAGCCAACAGTAAATGCTCTTCTCTACTGCTAGCGCAGTGGGTAGCCTTCTCTGAGCTTCAGAGCCTGCCTGGAGCAGAGTGCATCCACCTGGGGCTCCTTCTTCTCTGCAATAGTGGCTTCCTGCACAGAGGAAGGGGCAGGTACCTCCTCTCTGTGCTGCAGAGTTCCTGATTCATGTCCCAGGTGTCCAGCCTTGTCTCTGTGGGCATCCATATAGGAGATGGAAGACTCACAAAGCTCCCCTCTGCACTCTAGAACAGGCAGGAAACGTGACAAGTCTTATAAGAAATGTAGAAGTTTCAAAGACCCTTAGAACTTAAGAGATTTGTTCATTCATTCATTCAAAATTTGTGTGGAGCACTTCCTACCTACCAGGCAATGCTCTGGTCACTAGGAGTTAGACAAGACAGAGATCCCTGCCTGCCTGAAGCATACACTCTAACATGGGAGGCAGACAATGAACTAGCAGACGCATGAACGTACTCTGTGATTTCAGGTAGTGATGGGGATTGTGAAGAAGAATGAAGCAGAGGGAGGGATGAAGTGTTGTTGGGGAAGAATGGCCGCTCTTGAATAGACTGCTAGTGGAGTCACCTCTGGGGAGGTGACAGTTTATGAAATGTCATTGTTCCAATGTCATTCAGAGATCTAAATGAAGTGAGAGAGCTATGTATAAATCTGAGGGAAAATCATTCCATGTAGAGAGAATAGTTGGCGGAAAGAGATGCCATCGTATCTGTTCTTACCCACCTCCCCCTTCATTTAACCTGTTTTAATCATTCATTCATTTAGGTTCCCACCGAGACTGTCACTGTCTTGTGCTGTAACTCATTTTTTTTAAGGATGTGCCTTTTCAGAAAATCATATTTAACCTAATTCCTTCATACTACATTACAAGCCCAGTGGCTCTCTTGGGGGAAGGGAGAAATATATTAACAAGTAGGAGTTTGTTTTCCGCATAGTATTTCTTCATGTTCCTGGAATCTAAGGGTTGCTATAGGCCCGATCTTTCCTCTCCTGGAAAGCCAGGTCCTTTTTAAGGTCATTCTTAAGTCCTGTTTTTTCTCCTCTGCTTTTCAGAATTTCCCAATATCCTCCCAATCCATGTGACCTTGGACAAGTCTCTTGACCTTTCTGGACAGGTGAAAATCGTGCTGAGAAGAATCTTCTATTGCTTTGTGCATTTTGTTTTCCTTTTTATACATTAGGACCTGGGACTGACTCACAGTCTGTTTGTATCTTGTTGTTGTGTGAGTTATAAAAGACCGGCGCCTCACGGCCACTGAGTACAATGAAATCTCTGTCATTGGAACTATTGGAAATTGCAAATCATTTGTTTTGTTTGGTGAGAGTGGTAGGAGGAGAAGGATGGACAGAGTTGGCAGGACACACTTTGTACTCTGCTTTGAGGACAGACAAGCGACATAAATGAATACGTGGGTATTGGGTGTTGGGAATTATTTTGGAAGAGAAACTTCTGGGTGTTTGTCAGGAAAACTGGTTGAGTTTCATGTCATCTTTTGCAAGTACTGGTCTAAGGATCTGGATGCAACTATAACCTATTGGCTCTGTAGAACACTAAAGCTCTTCCAGAACCTTCAAAAACTATTGTGTCCACTCAGTCACCTAGAAGAGTTTGAGTTGTATGTGATTTAATTTTCAGGAATTGAAAACCCTCTAGAGATATTTAAAATAACCAACTCTCAGTGACCAAAATGTTAAAAGTTAACTGAAATGTTCTTTCCCTATTCAATGATTATAACAGTAACTAATATTTTGTTACACATCTTTGGACCACCTTTGGTTTATCAAAACCAAAAGAGAGTGTGGGGAGGGAAGGCATGTGCATAACAGGGTCTAACCCTCTAGCCAAACAAAAGCTTGCTATTTCTCTGATAAAATCATGGACTAGAATTGAGGCCATTTTGAAAATAGATGAATTAATGCAAAGCTGAAAGTTAAAATTGATTATCCCTGAAAAAAAATACTTTAAGAAACTTAACATTCTTAAATGTGCAACACTGAACATTTTCTTGCCTCTGAAGAAAGTACCAAACATCTTTCAGAGAATGGGGAGAAGTGACTTCATGTAAGTGATGGATGCTTCCTGAGCATGGTAAGAGGCAGATTTCTCAGCCCCCATCATGTTAGGAAAAGACATGGCAGATCGTATTCAACATTGTTGAGCAAGAAAGTCAACTAAAAACTTGTTTATCTGTTTAAAAAGTCTTTTAACTGTTGGGAAGTAACTGATACATTGGCAGTTGCTACCTCTAACCTGAGTGTCATATTTATTAAAAAATAAAACAAAACACAGCATCTTCATTAAAACTGTTCTCCTAAAGAAACATTTTGTGCAAAACTCTGAGTACCATTTGCATCCTCAGTGATTCTGTTTGAGTACAACTGTAAGTAAATTATAATGAACTGTTTTAGTATTTTCTGATGAAGCCTAGAATTTGACACATAAGAAAGAAAATGATACTAGAAACATTTATAATCGCTTTACGTGTTTAGATTTTAAGTTTAATAGGCTTCACAGACATTGCAATTTTGTGGTGAATAGCCCAACTTTCCAAGGAAGTCCTAAACTTTCTAACCACACCTGACCTAGAATTGCCTTTATGGAAAGGGACTGTGTCCCTTCCCAGCTGTAAATCTAAGCTTATTCCAAAATATAATTTTAAAAACACCTGGAAAGAGATTTTCAAATGGGGATTTCAAGCAGATACAAAGTTACATTTTCTCCATTCTATGTAGAGTGGAGAATTTATCTTTAAAGTATTTGAAAATAAAATGTCTACCAAGTTAAAGCTTCCCTAGAAAATATTCAATATATGTACTTTCATATTCCCTTTTTGGGTAAGTGTATCTGAGGAAAGCACACACACACGTGTGTGTGTGTGCACCGCATGTGTGTGTTTTGCACACATATGCAAATGTATACATATATATGCTATGTATTTCTTTTATTTTTTACCCTCCACGACCCATGGAAGGTTTTTCTTGATGCCCTACCTGTTCTGCAATGGTATATCTAACTAGTTATTAGAAACTGCATGCTCTTAACCATGTCAAGGGATTAAGAGCCCAAAGAAGGTTCCTGGCCAAAAAGTTGAACAGAAGCTTAAACACTTGTTAAAAAATTCCTCTGGGGGATAAAAGCTAAGAAACTTATTGTCTTTTGTTTTTATTGTTATATACCAAAGGGATGTTTACATCCTTACAGTCGAGTAGTACAACCATTACTCTCACCAGAATCTAATATACCAACTCTGAACTGTGAACATTTTTTAAAAAGGTTTACAAAAAGGTCTCAACCCTTTAGCTTGCAGAAAGATGACCTCAACAAATCTACCCTTCTGTTAGATTGGACTATGGACCAACTTTCAACCCCCAAAGCAGCGTCTTCCTTAATATTCTATTTCTCCCAACAGTAGGGTAGTCTGCTGCTTAGTTGTAAGATTTTCCCCCCATCTCTGGTGGTTCTACAGTAATGTGTGAGCAGTGTTCATGTTGTGCCCCAAACATTTAACCTCAGGCGACCATGTGCTAAGTTGAGCGTTAAACATCCTACATGATGGCAAATGTAAGCCCCAGCTATATTCATCTTCACAGATCAATATTGTATGTTATTAAGATGGACAATTAAAAAATCCTAACTATTCTTCCCATTCACTAAACACTTCTAAGTACCAGACACATGGCACACAACAGGTACTCCCTGTCATCCCCGTAATAGCCCAAGGCATCAATTTTCCTACCCTGTTATAAAAAGGTTCCTGATGTTCAGAGAAATTAAACTTTTACACAAGATCACACAGCTATTAATTGACAGAAGTGGGACTCAAAATGTTCATTCCACTACCGAAATATCCCTGGGGATTAATTAATAAGCCATTAATCAATTAGGCTGTAAATCATGGAGGCTAAGACATTGAACTCACATGTACTATTTCCTCTGGTCTTCAAAACACTGTTTTTGTCTTATACGAGGCAGTGGTATACTACTTTTACATAAATCAGTAGTTGAGATAGTTTTAGTTTTTCTCAATAAATCTAATGTTGTGGCAATTGTAGGCAGAGCATCTGTTCTGGGTTTTGCTTTAGAATCTATTTCAAAATCCAATTCTGCCATCTAGTTGGGGAAAAAAATTGCTAGAAAACGCAGGGGCTCACCAAGAGCTTGATACACCTACTTTGACAGCTCCTCTTTACTTCTTTGTTCATGGACTGAGCATTTGCCATCGACTCGGTGACGGGTGATCTGTGAAGAATTGTAGAGCAGAGACAGTAGAAGCAGTAATAATGACATTTTACTTTTGAACAGTGCATTCCAAATTATACAACACTCAGCTTTTTCACAAGAAACCTCCAAGGTAAATAAAACCCCACAACTCATACGGTGGAAACTCAGACTGGAATTTTGTTCACGGCAGAACACAAGTCCTCTTGGTATATTATTATACCGTGCATCAATAGTGCATCTAATAGAATTGATTTCATCTTCTTTGACTTCACTGTGCCTTCAGGTATTGACTAAAGAAGAGCCTCTCAGACTACCTTTCCTGGAACAGGATACATAAGCAGTGAGCAAACTTAAAAATAGCAACAATGCATCGATCACTTGCTGTTTGTCAAGCACTATACAAAACACTTTTATTCATTCATTCATTCATTCATCAAATATATTTTGAGTGCCTTGCATAGACAAAACCTCAGACTAGGCTGTGCACATACAGAGATGAACAGTCCCATTGGATGCAAAAGCCTCTGCAGGGCTGGCCTGTATTCCACTCAGTTCCATTTTCCCCAAAAATGACGATGCTATTTTGACCCCTGAAGTGGCCTCCTTTGCTGACATAGGGTATGTGAGAAGGAAGCAAGCCCAGCTTCCAGAGTCAGATATCCTGGTTAGAATTCTCTATGAGGCCACTTGGCTACTTATTGATGGTGTGACCTTGAGCAAGGAACCTTTCCGCGCTGTGCCTCAGTTTCTTCAACTACGAAATGACAAAACTAATAAATAGTGCCTACCTCATAGATTGGTGGTGAGGCTAAGTGCGTTTGAGTATGCAAAAAACTTAACATAGTGACTGGCAGGCAGAACATGCACAAGCTGTTATGCCTCATTGTCATAATCGTGGTTATTACTAGCAGACTTCTTACGAGGAATTTTGAGTTTTCTCACCAGAGCACTCTACCTTTTTTGCCTATCGTTATATCAGCCTCTTCCCCTGCAGTTTTCAACTCGTCTTTGCACAAGGGCAGCAGTGCCCTCACCTCGGGGACACCTGAGATGACAGAAGCATGGAGTGGGAAGCGATTGGCTCAGCATGGGAGTGAGGAACCACAGGCCCAGATGGGGGGAGATGCTGCAGTTTTTCTCAGCATGTGTCTCTTCTCTTGTTTGTGGTTTTCTTGTCTCTTCTAACCTCCCTGAATAAGGGTCCCCTGTAGAGCAGGAGACAGCAGGAATTGAGGGGTCTAGGCATGCAGGAAGTGTCCCTACTCTGCAGCCACAGGGGATGTCATGAAATGAAGCCTCAAGGAAGTTGCTGATGTTGACTGAGTTAATGGAAAGGGAAGCAGCCTGAATGGAAAAGCAGGTGAAGACCCCCTTACCCACTCTGCCAGAATTCAGAGACTCGGGGTCTCCCACTGCACTCAGAACAAAGCCCAGTCCTTGCTATCGTCTCAAAGGCCTGTCAGACTTTGCTCCAACTACCTTGCTGACCTCATCTCCTCCATGTCTTTCTTCCTTTCACTGGGCTCTGACCCCCCTTGCCCTGCCTGTGCCAAGCATCCCCCTGACCTTGCCTTTGCTGTGCCCTCTGCCTTGAATGCTCTTCCTCCTGTTGGCATCCACCCGGCCTCCCTCCTCACGTATCATAGAGCTGTTCCTTGACCACCAAATCTAAAATAGCACAGCCTGCTGGCCACTCTCCACCCCTCACCTTGCCGTGTCATTCAGCTCAATCACAAGGTGACCTATCGTGTGCTCGTGTATTGGCTCATGGTCTGTCTTCTCCCACCAGAATGCAAGCTTCATGAGGGCAGGGGCTTTTCTCTGTGTCTCCTGCTGAGTCCGCTTCTGTGTCCCTAGAGACTGGCATGTGGTGACGTGAAGAAAATGTGTGGTGACAAATGAATGATAGACTCCGATTCTCAGTACCCTAGAATATGCTGTTAGGCCACCTTCTCCAAAAAGGATGGCCTAGGTTTTCAGACCCAAAGCCAGTTTCAATAAGCATTCAGAGCAAGAGGTGTACATGGCAGGATACAGAGGTTTTAAGGCAAAATGCCCATTAAGGAAAAGAGAGGGTGAGCTCAGAACCCATTTCTTCAAAATATATTTAAACACCTCTCTCTGAGCAGGATTTTTAAATGGAGTTACAGACTGTTTTCACCACAGTAATGCTAAACTATAATTGTGATACTTACAATACTGACCTTCAGTTCCCATTTCTAGTTTAAAATTGTAGAGATAGGTAGAAATTAGATTAATTACTCAAGCTGAGTTCAATTGCTTTTTTGCTTAATAGGCATCTTGCCCTATATTCTGCCATGTACACCTACCTCTGACTCCTTATTAGTGTGTACCATACAGCTGGCAAACAATTCTGACACTTAAAAACAAAAATTAAACAAAAAGCCCTACTATTCATTGCCTGAATAAATAAGCAGTAGATCTGAATTATGAATGAGAGGGATAGCAGATGGTATGTTTTATATTCTCACTTTATAAGGAAGTGCTCCTCTATTTGCAGTGCTCAGAAAATAATATTCTATATTTAATATTTAAATAACTCTTAGCATATTATTAACAATTAACATTTATGTTGCCTCCGAAGACTTGAACTCTTTGAGCAAATGTTTCCTCATGACACTGCTTTGATGTAGTTAGGTAGTATCATCCTGTCAATGAGAAATTTTGGTTAGAAGGGTTCCACAAATTATATAACAAATCAATAAAAGAGAGATTAAAGTTTGCTCATTTTTATTTCACATTCTTATTGTACAGTTCTTGAAGGTGAACCAAGAAGCAACTGTTGTAACGGTACTGTTGTAATGTAATGGTAAGACCAAGCAACTTGGTCTTCAGAGGCAGAAAAACCTGAGTTTGTAATATCTTTTATTTATGACTTTCCTCATATATAAAAAGAAGATAACAATTTAGGTTAAAGGCTGTTAGGATGTAGGTGATCAATGAATAGGAGCCATGGTTACTGATGCCTTTGTATAGCATTAGTGAGGCATCCACATTTAAGAAACATGACAGAGCATCAGTAAGTGGTAGGTACATGGGAATTCAGGAATGAGAGGCATGCCTCCTGCCCTCAAGGAGTTCCAAGGGTGGTGGAGGAGTGAAGGTAATAACTAAATACTTACAGATTAGAAAATGCCATGGTCTGAGTAAGCCCAGTGCACTATGGAAGCCTGCAAGAGGGTGGTTTGGAAGGAGGAGGGAAGGCTTCCCCAAGGAGGTAATTCTTGAGTTGCTGCTTTGTAGGTTAAGTAAGTATTCACCAGATAAAGGAAAGAAGGGAAAGGGAGGAGCCTGCGCCAAAGCAGAAATGCCAGGGAGAGTGGTGAATTCTAGGAGGTAGCGCCCTTGCAGATGTGGGATTATATAGAAGCCAGAGTCACATTATGCAGGGGTTTGGACCTTATGCTCAAGTCCAATGGATTGGGCCATGGGAAGCATCTTCAGCAGAGGAGTGGCCCATCCATCTCGTCTGACTACAAGTCCTCTCTGTTGTGTCATGAACTCTGGCTGCACGAAGGCCAACATGCCAAGAGGGGAGCAGAGAGGAGGCAGCTGCAGCATCCCAGCCAGACAGGATGAGGGCCTGCCAGACTCGTCCGCAGAGTCCCGGTATCCTTGAATTATGTTGATTGATTTCTAGTTATTCCTCTTTCTTTTCTTTTTAAAGAGGAAAGAAGTTTAAAGAGGAAAATAGAAATCATCTTGAGGATGTTGATTAGGTTGCCATTCAACAAGGTCAAGGTTTTTAGGGGAGGGACATGTTTTTTGGCACAACACCTAAACCATTCACGAAGCACATTCAGTTCAGCAAGCATATTTTGATTGTCTTCCAGGGCCAGAGTGTGAAATCAGTCATCTAAACCCTGGTCCCTTCCCTGGGAAATCACTTAATCTATGGGCAAGACAGACATAATCACAGATAGACATCCTTTAACTATTCTGTCCTCATGCCTCCTCAAATTTCTAACAACTTGAGAGTAGAAATACAATGATGTCAAATGCCAGACCTAGAATAATCTGGGCATCTCCTGAGACCAAATACACATGCCCACCACAGGAAAAAAAATCTCAATATTATTGTTATTAATAAAATGTTTTCTTAGGGGCTAAAATTCCTGGAATTGACCATATACTGAGCAAAGAGAAAGAAAAGTTTGATGCCATGTCCTTAACTGTTGCCATCATGCCACCAGCCTTGCCTCAGCACAGTGGTCTACGTGTAGTAGGTGCTAAATAAAGGTTGGATGAGGGCAACAAGATGGAGAAAGAGGGTGGGAAATAAAGGAGCCCCTCTGTCTGTAAAGCAGGCTCCAAAGTTGCACATATGACTTCCTCTTAGATTCAACTGGACAGAACATTGGACTATCGATCTATCTGGATGCAAGAGGGGCTGAGAATATCACCTTTTTCCTGGGTGGCACTGTACCCAGCTGAAAGTCAGGATTCTATTATAACTAGAAGAGGAAGTTGGGTATTGAGAGATAAGTAGCAATCTCTAGCATAGGTGACAAATGCATCTTTTAAATAAATGACTTGAACTCCAGTCTTAGGATGCACATATGCTAAAGAGCAATCCAGAGAGAGCTAATGAGTCCTCAAAACACTCAGTCTCAGGAGAAGTTTGTTAAGATTTCATGAAATGGGTAAGCTTTGATCAGGGTTTAAAACATGTGGCAGGTTCAAGGCACACTCCAATCTGACCACTTCTTTTTAGGTCAGCTGGGGAGGTGACAGCCCAGTAGGCTGCCTCTCCAGTCCCACTCCCATGCCTTGGCACTTGTGGTTCTTCCGTGCTGGCCAGGCGTCCCACACGCCTACCCTGCTTTATGTACTGCTACCATCCACTTGGGCAGTTCTGTTTGTTTGCAGAAAGATCCTTATTAGCAGATGACAAGACCATTTCTGATCAGATCCAGGGTATCATTCAGATCCTTTGCAGCCATTGGATAGGATTTGAATTATGTAGAAGAAGCCAGCCAGTTTCTGCCCATGTGAGAGCTACGACATCTTTCACCTTCCTCTGCCCTTTGGAGATGCAACAGAGCCCAGGACGTGGCCAGGGATTGCAGGGAGCCAGAAGGAGGGCTGAACCAGGAGGCGGAGCACTAGCCGTAGTCTTCAGCCCGCTCACTTTGGGCAAGTAGGTTAGTCTCTGGCAGTCCACTGGGATGAAAGGTCTCTAGAAGAGCAGTGGGCATCGTGGAGAAGGAATGGGATTTGGAGCCAGATCAGCCAGGGCTGGAACCCTGGCCGTAATGGTTACAAAGTTTTGCAGTCTTGGGACATTTTCTTTATCTCTGAGTCACAGTTTTCTCCTCTGTAAAGTGGGTATAACAATGCTACTCTTCAGGGTGTTATAACTGGAATAAGAATGTGCTTTAAGCATATAGGCACTCAACAAATGGCTGTTATTTTTCTTGCCTCCTTCCCCTCTAAACTTTGATGATGAAAATACCTTAAATTCCACTGAGTCAATTAATGAGATTTAGCTTTGTTAAAGACATAGCAGTTCTGCTATATTGAGGATTACTTACTGGCTCCATTCACAAAATTATACGTTATTTTTCTGAAATCCCCACAATTTCTGAATAACCTTCCTACATAGAGAATTATCCATTTTTGTGAATAAATAAAAATCCATCAAGTCTTTCCAGACTGCAAAAAATAATAACTCTTAGACAAATCTTCCCATGAGGTCACTAATATTGATGATGGCAATTGCTTCCTTTGGCTCAACACTGTGGGAAAAAATCGAAAATGGTTAAGAGCAGCTGTTTATTTGCAGTACTAGGGAGAAATAAGCCAGCAGCAATCCTGTGTTAGGTCAACTAAGGGGTTTCTTTGGAGGAAATATGAATTAGTCTTTATTCTTTTTTATAAATATTGGGAAGCGAGGTTTCTCTGCTGAGTACATTGGACCAGGATAGTACATGCTTCTCATTCATTTCTCCTTCTAATTCATGCTATGGACCAGAAGATCTGAGCATGAAAGTTTTATAATGACTTCCTGATGGTGTTCTGGCTCCAGATTCTTTCCTGTGCATGGAAGTGAGATACACTCAAGAGTGCTGTAAGCTCTTCAATTCTCAATGAGCACAATATAATATGCCCTGAATGCTGCAACCTTCCCTTGAAGCTTCTGCTTGATCCACCTACACAGTTATCCCAGGCAATTATCGTCGTTACCCAGGCTTGGAATCTGGAACCGTCTTTACTCATCAACCCCTTTTACTTACTTCATATTTAAGCAGAACCCAATCCCTTCCCGTCTTTTCCTACTAAGTCCAAATTCAAAAACTGTTCCTAAGAACCTCATATGAGTGGAGCACTGTGTAACCCCCAAAGTCTAGAAACTCCTTACCTCAAAATCTTATAGTTTAGCAGGGCCTAATAATATAAGCACCATGACAAAGGTGCAGTTTCAGTAATAGGGGGCTTCCTCATTTCCCCTCAGAGTTGGACAAATGAGGACCAGCTTCCTCTAAAAAGTAATATTTTTAGATCAGAAGTTGCAAAATGGCCACCTGCAAGCCAGATCCATAGGTGGGTTTGATTTTTCCTGTACAGTGTTGTTTATTAAGTTGAATTCCTTGCTAGCCTTTAAATATTAAGGCAATTTTACATTAAAATCTCTATCCCAACTTCTCTTAAAATATTGGTAGAGCTGGCATCACTGTGTCTCCCATACCACAGTGAAAACTGGCTCAACGTGAGCTGGGTCTGCCCTTTTCAGTACAGCAAGCACTCTCCAGTCCCCACCACTCCCTATTGTCCTACACTGGACCCACCGCAGCTACTCCAGGTGTGTGCAGGCGGTAGTGGGAGATAATGCTATAGAGTGAGGATAGGTTCTACTATGGATGACCTTGAGCACCAATCAAAGCATTTGCAGTTAATTCAGTGAACCATGGAGGGAATCATCAGAGTGTTAAGAGCCATAATGTAGGAAGATCATGGTACCCCAGGAGTCTAGTCTAGATAGAAGAAAGGAGAAAATGAGGGTGGGTGGATCAGTGATGGAGACTGTTACAATTTATTAAACAACCATGTCTCCATTTTTATCTCTCTTTCTTAAAGGTACATGACAATTTTGTAGGGTGACCTGAAAAGAATGCTTGACTAAAAGTCAGAAAACTTGGCCCAAGTCACAGGTCTGCCCCTTTTTTCCCCCCGACTTTGAGCAGTTTTAAGATCTTCCCTTAATGCATGGGCAGGACTCAAGCTTTCTAGTCCTCTCTTTGCTCAACTATGAAACAGCAATGAGGGTAACATTGAACTCCCAGGATTGTGGGGAAAATTAAGTGGACAGTCTTTTTGGACTGTATTATCATTACCTCCTGGCTTCATCTCTACAAACTTCTCCCAAACAGCAGGCTCACCCCCATCTCTTTTCTGTTGATCAGTTTTGACTCGACTCAAGTTATTTCCAAGCTTAGAGTGCCCCAGGGCTTCCTGTTTTATTTGGCCTCCTTAGTTGACATTTCAATGAGGATTTCAGAGTTGTAGAGGACTTTAGAGACAACTAGGGGCCCCGTACTTGATGTAACCATCTCCTCTCCAGTATTCCAGCCTGCCCTTGAGCCCCTCAGTGACGGAGTCCTCCCTCCTTACCATCTCCATGATTCTTCATTTTTCTTCCCGAAACCCTATCACTTCAACCCATTTGTCCTAGTAGCACTGTGCTTACACAAACAGAGCAAGCCTGCTCTCTCTTTGCCAGAAAAATACGTTTGGTCTTGGAAGACAGCTGTTTAGTCCTCACCCTACTCCCAGATCTTCTTCTCCAGACTAAATAAGAGTTTTCTCCGGCTTATTCTTTCTATGACATGGTTGCATGTTCCTGCCTCCTATCCGGTTCGTCTGCGCAAGTTGCACTGTATTTCGTGCGATCGTCCAGCCATTCTTCCCTCTCTCACCTCATCCAGCCGTCCCGCGCAGTCTTCCTCCACCCCAGGCTATGCTCAAACAGCATCCTTGGCCCTGCCCAACCATATTCACCTCTCCCCTCCCGTAACTCAAACTTCTCACATTTTGTACTACAGAGTAGGCCAATTTGCCTAAGATAAGAGTTCATTCTTTTTAGGGCTCCTGGTGAAAGATCTTAATAACTTACGTGTCAGAAGTCCGTATTCAGCTGTCCTAACAGTGTTTAACATACATTGGGTATTTACTCCATACCAGCCCCTGCACCGTGTTCTTTCTATACCATCCCACTGAATCTTCACACTCCCATATACAGTAAGGGCTGTTATCATTGTCCCTGTTTCACAGCTGGGAAAGATGAGGCTTTGTGACATGAAGGAACTGCCCTCATCAGACAGCCAGCAGGTGACAGAGCTGGGATCCCAGGCCAGGCAGCCAGGCTCAGAGCCTGCGCTCCTAATCACAGCCCCCAGGCTCCCCATAGCATCCTGATTTGATGCCTGTTCCCAAGGGTCCCTTCATTTGTTTATTTGTTGGATAATTACTCTAGGGCTTTCACAGGATTCAGTAGAAAGTGTAATTACTGTTATAATTACTGTCATACATGGAGGCTCCTGTCCTTCCTCCGGCTTGCTTTCACAAAGACTCTAAAACTACAGGTGGGCCGATACCATCTTCAAGAAGATTTCCAACAGAGAGGTGGCTGCTCGAACCCTAAGCCTCGCAGTGTGTTCATTCTCTCGGTGATCCTCATTCTCCTCTCTTGCTCTCTTTTTGTCCATGGCACGTATTGTCTAATACATAATTTATTTATCTGTTTCGTTTACCTATCTCCTCTCACTAGAATGCAAGCTCCCTGAAGGCACAAAATTTTGTCTGTTTTGTTTATTGCTAAATCCCCAAGTCACAGAATAGGAACACAACAAATATGTGCTGAGTGAATGACAACAATAAAGCAAGGCCATCACCTTTTGGACATAGGCATTCAAGTTTTGAGGTTCATTTTCCTTTCCCAACACCATGACCCCCCACCTCCCTCGACTTCGCCTCTCACGCACTCTCCAGCTAACGTCCACGCAGTCTGGAAGCCTCAGCTCCCCAGGGCTCTGATCTCTGCAAGAGCCTTAGCTGTTCCTCGAGGCACATATGCTTCTCCTCTGTGTTTCCTTAATACCTTGTGTTGGTCTTTAACATTGTACTGACAACATTGTATTATATTATATGAGGTCATTAAATATGCAATGTCTGATTTCAAATCAAAAGTTTATTATATCTCAAACAAGAAGCAGTACAATTAATCAAAGTATGTGCCTAAACTATCGACACAGTTTTGCCATCTTCACGGTAACTCGTTTATGCCAGCAGCGAAGAAGCCTGGGGAGCAAGTGGCGATGAAATCGCACAAGGCGTTTTCCACAGCTTGTTGGGAATTGAATATTTTTTCTTGTGACAAGTGGTCCAAAGCCTGGAAGAAGTGGTAGTCAGTTGGTGCAAGATCTGGCGAATACAATGGTTGACAGAGAGTCTCCAAGTCCAGCCTCTGTAGTTTGAGCAGCGTTGTTTGTGTGACATGTGGTGGAGTGTTGTCTTGCAAGAGGGTCTCTGTTGACCAATCTCAGCCGCTTAATTACAAGCACCCTAATCATTTCATCCAACTGGTTGCAGTAGACATCTGCTGTAATCGATTGACCAGGTTTTATGAAGCTGTAGTGGATAATACCAGCGCTGGACCACCAAACAAACACCATTAGCTTTTTTGATGAATATTGAGTTTTGGACTGTGTTTTGGCACTTTGTCTTTATCCGACCATTGTGCTAAATGCTTGGCAATTGTCAGATAGAATCCATTTTTTATCACACATAATAATATGGTGTAGAAATGGTTTGTTTTTATGTCGTGACAGCAAAGAAAGGCAAGCTTCAAGACGATTTCTCTTCTGACGCTCATTTGATTCGTGCAGAACTCATCTATCCAGCTTCTTTACCTTGCCAATTTGTTTCAAATGGTCCAATATTGTTGGAATAGTAACATCAAACCTTGCTGCTAATTCATGTGTAGATTGAGATGGATTCACTTCCACTACAGCTTTCAGTTCATCATTATCCACTTTGGTCTCAGATTGCCCATGTGGCTCATTTTCAAGATTAAAATCTCCAGAACAGAATTTCTGAAACCATCAATGTACGGTGTGTGCATTAGCCACATCTTTCCCAAATGCTTCGTTGATATATCAAGCTATCTGTGCTGCATTGATTCCACGATGGAACTCATATTCGAAAATAACATGAATTTTTGACTTATCCATGGTTTTACAAAAATTTCTCTGAAACAAAATTTGAAAGATAATCACAAGCCAAATCATGCATTCGAAAGACTGAGGATGTACCTTCACAATAAAAGTAAAACAAGAAGTGTCAGAGATAGCAACTGTCAAACTTAGTACTTAAGGGAATCAGACATTTCATACTTAATAACCTAACCAGTAGCTCATGATTATAAATTCTCCCCCACTGACCCTAAGATCTCTGCAGGCAGGGACACTGCCTTCTTTGTGTTTTTTTCCCCAGCACTGAGCACAGTGCCTGATATAGTGCTCAATAAATAGTTCATCAATGAATAAGCAATACTGTTTCTATGAAAGAGGATTTGGAAACACAAGGGTAGACACAAGCTAGCTCTGAGTGGGTTTTAGAAATAGAAATTGCCATTTGGGGATGGAAGTTCTTTATTCAATAAGTATTTACTGAGTGCCCATCATATGCTGGATCCTGTTCTAGATAAAGAGAGACATCAGCAAACGAAACAGTCAAAAATGCTTGCCATAGAACATTCTAGTGGGAGGAGAGAGATGGTAAGCAAAATAATAAATAAATATATAGTATGCTTGCAGTGGTGTGTGCTAGAAAAAGCAGAAACAGGATGAGCGGGCTTATGAGTAGGGGCAGAAGTTGTCATTTTCAATAGGGTGGCCAGCATAGGCCCACTGAGAAGGCAGCATTTTAGCAAAGACTTGAGAAGCCTTCCAGAAGTGTTGACTGAGTTCCTTTAGCGAGTGAGGCACTGTGCTGAGGCCTGAGAATCCCAAAATAGAGCTCACACTCTGGTGAGAAGACTGTCATGTCAACCAGAGTGTGATAAATGTGAGAGCAGCCGAAATAAAACGGGATACCAGGAAGCCGTGTGCTAGAGAGAGCTGACTTTCAAAATGCTATGTAAATGTCGCCGTCTCTGTCCTCCTCCTCGCCTCTCTGCAACCCTCCCCGTGCCCTTTTCCACGCTGCCTCATAGCCTTTAAGATGCTTGGAGTGCTAGGAGGACGCTGGTTCTGGAGCGTGTGCGGTTATTCAGAGGAGTTGTAAGGTGTAATTCTCTGGGGTCTGAGGAACTTGGCGCTGTGACACGACAGCATTGGTCTAGAAGTGTCGGCGGGCCTCGTCCACTCAGCAGTGCACGCTGTCGCGGTGGAGCTGGGGTTCCTGGAGGAGAAATGCACCCAGCAGGCCAGCAAGAGAGCGGCTTCGGTGTAGCCCTCTGTTGACAACTCTCATCGTTTGGCTCTTTGGCATAGACGCAAACCAATCTTGGGGCCACACAGGGCCTCAGATGCCACACTGTTGTTGGCATGCAACATAGTCCTGACCATGTCCCCTTTCATCAGTGGCATTTTGCACACAACAGCTCCACTCTGTAGCATGCTGGCTGGGTGCACAGTCCCTTTCATCACTGCCTCTGGCGGTGCCTATAAGGGCCCCCTCTGGACCACCTTGGCAACACGTACTGAGCACCTCGGCTCACCAGGAGTGGGGACAGGCACACAAAGCAGTGATCACGACCAAAAAGGATTCCAGTTGAGAAGAGGACTGTGCCCTGATTATGCAACCAGTGAGGTGTCCACATTTCCAGGACAGGTAGCTTCTCAGTATATTTCTCATGTATTGAATTGGTCTAACTAAGTTCAATGCCTTGATGAGCTCATGAACCAACATAAATTTTGATACTGGTCTTGGTTCCCCTCCAAGAGCTGTCTAAAGAGAAATGTTTCCCGTTCTGTAGCTAACCAAAAATCACAGTAATTCTTGAATAAATTCCCCATGTAGCTAACTTGTGTAGCTGATTGGTTGATTTTAATTCACAATGATACCTTCCATAGACAAGGCACGAGTCTTCCTTTGAAGTTGTACAAGTGCAAAATTGACCCACATTTGAAACCTGATGAAAAAAAAGTCAATCAAACAGAAGTCTTATTCAGTGCCATCTCAGCCTGGGTTCCCCAGAAAGCAGAGCCTGAGACGAAAGCTCAAGTGCAAGTTCTCCCATCCAAGTACTAACCAGGCCCGACCCTGCTTAGCTTCCGAGATCAGACAAGATTGGGTGCGTTCAGGTTGGTATGGCCGTAGACTCAAATGCAAGTTCTTTAATAGTAACAGGGATCCAAGAAGCAGGAGTGGGGGCCAGGCAGAGTGAAGCAGCGGCAGAGGGGACACAGTCAAAGATGGGTGAGGGAGCAGGTCCCTGGGAGGATGACGGTTGCTGGATTGCATGGAAAGCCTGAGGAGCTGCCTAAAGTGTAGTGTAGAACCTTCTGTCCAGGCGAAGAAATCCACTGGCTCCCAGCCACCGTGAGTCAAAGTTTCTTCCCATAGATTGTGAACTCCATGGGCTGTGCAGGTATGACTACCAAGCAGGTTCTTGGGGTGCCTGCCTCTGTGTCAGCAGAGAAGCCTGGGATGGAAAGAGGCAGGCACTGAGCTGAAGCTAGGTCTTCAGGTTGCAAACTGCATGCAGCATCAAGACCTGCACAGAACTGGTTACTACTGCAGTGGCTGGACTACAAGACGGGGTTAGGGCCGAGAGACTATGAAGTGACATGCTAGAAGTATCCAGTAATCGCTGGATACTTCTAACCATTTAACTACTTATGTGTAGTCCCCCATGTTCTAAGAAAGAAATAAGGGAGTTTGCACACCTGTCATTTGTGCAGTGCCCTGCTGGGGCCCCCATTCTAAACTTGGTCCATAAATTGTAGCAATTGCTCATGAGGTATTGAATACTGTCTTTATTCGAAGCATGGGACTGATAAATGTCAGACTTGTTTGATGGTGGCTACTGTTATTTTCTCTCAAAAAAATCCCCCCTACCAACCCCAATTATGGACCTTTGATTAGTGCCTACTCTCCCCACCATACCCCCTAAAACCACCAGGGCAACCCAGAAGTTGTTGCTTCATCACCACTGTGCTTCTTTCCTTCTGATCTCTCAACATCTTTACTCTCCTGTACTCAAAAAAAAGCACTCATGTTCTTAATTGTCAGCATTTTCCAAACCTGTCAAATAAACAGACAACTTCTAAATTACTTCTGAGCTCCCTGAGTTTAAACAGATAAATATTTGAAGTAGGCAAAGATTTCTTAAACAAGACATGAAAAGCACTAACCATAATAGAAAGATGGATACATTGGACTTTATTCAAAATTAAGAACTCCTAATTATCAAAAGGCACCACTCAGAGAATAAAAAGGAACACCACAGACTGGGAGAAGATATTCACAATACATTTATCTGACAAAGGAATTGTTTCCAGAATGTATAAAGAAATCATAAAAATCAGTAAGGGAAAGAAAAACAACTTAATTAAAAATGAGCAAAATGCTTGAACAGACATTTCAAAAAAAGATATCCAAATGGCAAGAACCATTAGTCATCAGGGAAATGCAAATTAAAACCATAATGAGACACCCTTATACAGCCAACAGAGTGGCTAAAAGCAAAAAGACAGTCAATGCCAAGGGTTGGCAAGAATGTGTAATAACTAGAACTCTTATACTTTGCCAGTGGGAGGGCAAATTATTACAAACACTTTGGAAAACTGTTTGCAGTGTCTTCTAGAACTAAATATATGTCTACTCTATGATCTAGTAATTTTAATTATCAAGATAAATGGGTACATATGTCCACCAGAAGATATGCACAAAAATGTTTATAGCAGACTTATTCATAATAGCTCCAAAGTGGAAAATACCCAAATGTCCATACCAGGAGAACAGGTCAATAAGTTTAGGTATATTCACACACTGGAATACTACACACCAATATAAAAGAGCAAGCTACTATATGCAACATGGATGACTCACAAGTATAATGTAGAGCAAAAGAAGACATTTCAAAAATACATAATTATTATTTCATGTACACAAAGTTTAGGAAAAGGCGAAACTAATCTGTGGCAACAGAAGTCAGGATAGTGGCTACCCTGGGAGTTCGGGGAGGTGGCTATTGACTGGAAAGGGGAAAAGGGAGCCTTCTAAGGTACTGGAAATATTTTGTATTGGGAGTTGGGTGGTGGTTACACTAATGGTGGTTATATTAATACTATAAAAGTTCATCGAGCTATATAATTAAGCTTGTGCAGTTTATGTATGTACAATATATTATGCCTAATAAAATACATTTAGAAGGGGCAAGGTTAAAAACATAAAGTTGATGACACATCTCACTAGGAAAGTCTCCAAGACCTCATCATCATGTGGGAAGTAGCACCATAATGAGATTGGAAATTATTGAATTAGACATAGACTTAAGAAACCCAGCCTTAAAATGTTAACTCTTTACTAATTAGTCCTGCAATCTTGGAAAGCAACTTTTTTTAGACCTCAGTTTCCCAATCTGTAAAATGGCTAACTGCTGAGGATATCTGGTATCTTCCCAAATCACAAGATCCCAGCGACTGCCTTCCTGCTCAGGGCCAATGTGGAGATACATGCCTTGTGTTGGCTCTGCTCTGCTGAATGACGCTAAAGAACACAAGACCCTGGGCTAAAGAGGGAATGGAGCCTAGAACATTCTATTTAACCTATGCATTCTATTTAGAGCCCTGCGATGGCAGATTGTGTGGTGGCCAGCAGTGCAGTGAACCCAGAAAGTAGGTTGCTATAGTCTCTGTACCACCACCACGTGAATCATCAGTTTCTTTCATGCCTTCACTGAATCATCTCCTATCGTGGCAAGGAAAACCTGCTCCCGACGGTGCGGTGCAGTGGTTAGCTGACATGCTTGGGGGTCAGCCTGACTTGGGTTTGAAACCCAGCTCTAGCACCTGCCATCCCTGTGACCTTAGATGGCTCATGGAAGCCCCCTGAGCCTCAGTTTTCTCATCTGTAAAATGGAGTAGTCACCACCACTTCAGAGGTTGTTGTAAGGACCAAATGACATAAAATGCATAAAAGCCCTTAGCACCACGCCTCCCTCATAGCCAGGACTCAATAAAGCATAGCCACTTTCTTAGTGTGGCCAGGTCCTCCTGTGCCTGCCATCAATGCCCTGTTTCAGGAGATACCATGTTTAGTGACAAAAATCGCTTCTTAGTTTCCTAACATAGGAAAGCAGGAAATAATCTTAAAAATGATGTCATTAAACACCAAGAAGTTGTTTAAGTCCTTTTGAGTGGCAAAAAATAGAGAACAAAAAGCTAGCTTATGCAAAAACGGGTAATTTACTGAGAGGATGCAGGAATATCTAATGCAATCACAGCAAAATCCAAACAACAAAACTGCAGAAGGGCGGAAATCAGGGCCACCCTGGTGACCTGGGCATCACTGTTAGTGTGACGTAGCTCTAATGTCTCCCGGTACTGGGACCCAACACATCACTTGAAGTCTAATACAGCATTCGTACTTAACCTGTTCAAAACTGAACTTTGGTGTTTCCCCCAATAATCTGCTCTCCCATCATCCTCTCCAGTTCAGGAAATTGCACTGTCAGCCACACACACAGCAGTCGTCCTTGACTATCCTCTGTCCCACACCGTCCACGTCAGCAAGGCCTATCGGTTTCACCTCCAAACTCCTCTTCTCGCCAGCCCCCCTCTGACTTGGTCCCCTCACCATCCTTCTAGACACTGTGGTGCCTCCTAAAAGGTCCCCTCACTTTCACACTTGTTCTCCTATAACCCAGTTCCAGTTGCCAAAGCGATCTTTCGAAAACACAAATTGGGTCATGTTATTCTATACACAAATCTTCCACTGCCTCCCTGTCGCACTTACGATAAATTCCAAACACTGACCATGGCCTGCAAGGCCCTATGTGATCCGATCTGTTTATCCAAAATCACAACTCACTCCCTTGTCTGTGCTTCAGGGCACCCTGGTCTCCTTTCTGTTCCTGCCCGGCACGATCTTCCCTAGATGTGCTATGTGGTGGCTCCTTCTTACCACCTCCCCAGAGAGGCTGTTCTCACCTCCCAACTGAAGATGCTGCTCTTCACTCAATCGCTCCTCATCACTTCACCATTCTTAAATTTTCACCATTGCATAGGATCTAATATATTCTTACTGGTTTGCCTATTGTCTATATCCACCATTAAAATGTGAGCCCCAGGAGGATACCAGCTCTATCAGTCTTGAGAGAGTCTCTATCAACTCTCTTCAACAGAGACTAGAACAGTGCCTTGGGTAGGCACTCAATAGTTATCTGTTAAATGAATGAATGTGTTAAGTTGGTTATGAAATGTTAAATACCTGGGAGGATCTGGTTGTCCCAGCTTGGGGGGTAGAATATTTACTCCTGGATCATTCACCTCTGGCCAAAGTCTCAGAGTCCCTGAGCCCAGGCACGGCTATCTGGAGGGCCATCCTGGTGTACCTTTGCAATCCTAACAGCCTTCCTGAGACAGCTTAGTCCCCATTTTACAGATGCAGACACTGAGGCCCAGATTGAACAAGGGGCATTCTGAATTATTGAGTCTGTCATTTCTTATGTTACTAGAGCATGTTTCATCTGTTCTTGTTGAAACATCTTCCACATCTCTGTCTTTAAAACCCAATGGTGTTAACTACATGTTGATAAATATTTTCCTTCATCTACACCTACTCTATGTTAATACCAGTGCTGGAATTCTCATTTCCTTCTACAAGAAAGAAATATGGCCAAGATTTTTATTGTGGGACAAGATGTTTCAGCTTTCCCACGCCAATTTTTTTGTTGTTGGTTTCAGGGTTGTTTTTTTTTGAAGGGGGGCACTTATGATTTTTTTGAATGACAGTAGAGTCTTGCTATCTTTGAGTTGCTAAAATCTTAGTTTAGATAGCCTGTCTTTGTTTTATTTTGTTTTTGTTTTTATTTTGTTTTGTTTTATTTAAGGGCTAGCCCTTGATGGTGAATTCTGGAAATAGGATCCCATTTTAGTTTCTTCTTTTAGCTAAATGAAATCTTCAAAATGTGGTTATTTAATATGAAATATGTGCCTAATCAGTGACAAGAATTCAAACCTATTTTTAGCTAGTTAGGATTCATATACAGCTTTCAGTTGATTATTCCTGCTTACTTATTGTTCTATTTTTTCTGAAATCCATCTAAGGAAATAACTGCCATAACATATGCTTTCAAAGAATAAAATTAAAAGGTGTTAATAAATTTGTTTAAGTAGTTACATAGCATATGAGGCAAAATATAAGAAAAGATTAATTCAGTTTTATTTCCTAGTCTTATGTCTCAGGAATCTGTGAGTTCTTTAATAGGAAGATGATAAAGAAATTTAGATATAAATATGGTTATTATATATTTTAAATTTTTATGTATTATTTATATGATAAAACTTGAATATAGTCATTCCAGCTTATTTTGATTAGTGTTTGCATGTTATGCCTTTTCCCGTTCTTTGACTTTACACCTATAATGGCCTTCTTTGTATTTAAGAAGACTTTCTTGTAAAAAGAATATAGTTGAGTATTGCTTTTTTAACCAATTTGACAATCTTTGTCTTTTAATTCATTTGTTTAGGTCACTTACATTTAATGTAGTTATTGGTATGGTTGGATTAAAGTCTACTACATTTTTCATTATTTTTTGTTTCATTTGTTTTTGTTCCATTTTTCTTCTTTATTTTTGCCCACTTCTGTATTGAGCATTTTGTTTGTTACATTTTACTTTAGCTATTGATTTCCTCTAATATGTCTTTTAAAATTTTTTATTAGTTGTCCTAAAGTTTATAATATACATGCATATATACCTTTAATTAATTGGTTTATCTTCATATATATGATAAAAATTTAATATAATTAGATTCTAGATCATTGGTACAATCACCTTATAAACAATTGAGTATTGAAGCTGTCTTTCAGTTCCTATGTTTATATTTTTCTTAATAATTATGATTATGGTAATAAATAACATTTATTGAGCATTTATTGTACTCATTGTTGTAAAAACTTTTACATTTATTGACTCACTTAATCCTCACAACAACCCAATGAAGGTAGGTCCTATTCATTTATTGCCATTTTGCAGATGAGAAAAATGAGGCAGAGAGAAGTCAAATAACTTGACCCAAATTTCAAGGTAATAAGTGGCAATACTACTGTTATTTTAGGAGAAAAGAACAGGATAGTATTTAACCCTTAAGTGGGGGATAGGGAACAGGAATACAGGCTTCTTAGTAATTCAAGTTTTCATGCAAGAAAAAGAGGAAAAGCTATTTTCTCAGGACAGAATGGTAGTAGTGAGCCACACTCAAAACAATACTGTATAGAGAGGCCAATACCCAAGTAGCACTGTGGGCTGCTGCTATTTGAACTGTACTGGTTTTGTCGTTTGTGTCTAATTTGAACATTTGTGTTATAATTTTATAAGAGCTTTAAGAATAAGGTGGTTATACCTAGTTTTACTTTCACGCATATTTATATAACATTAAAATAAAAATAATTTAAGTCAACGCTGGGGTTCCTTGTATGTGATCTATGGGACTCTATGGGCACACTGGCCTCCTGAATGTGGTAAGATTGTCACAGCCAGGTTCCTTGTTGTTGCTCCCATGTAGATGAGTGGTTTAAATGCTTCTCAACTTTAAATTGTAAGCTTAATGTAGGGATACTTGAGAAGACTGATGAATTGACATTATCTGTCTATGTTTTGTTCAGGTAACTTTGCCCTAGTGTTTTGAGACATTCTGTAGGGTCCAGCAAGGAGGACTCTGGTTCCAATCTTTAACCTGTAGCAAGCCCCCTACCATCTCTCTGAGACTCACTTTTCTCATCTATTAAATTGGGCTGGGACCTACCCTACAGGGAGGGTTTTTGTGATTTTCAGTGAAATAATGCAAATTATATGTTTGATATAGAGTACATAACCAAACAGTAACATTAATATTATTATTATTGTTGCTGCTGCCACTGCCATGAATCAGTCATCTCTGCTGAGAGCAACCTCATACCAAGTTCTGTGTCATGAGCTACAAGTCCTAAACTGGGTGTGTTGGCACCTCTAGTCCCAGCTACTTGGGAGGCTAAGGTAGAGAATTGCTTTAGCCCAGAAGTTCAAGGCCAACCTGGGCAACATAGCAAGACCCCATCTCAAAAAAAAAAAAAGAACTACAAGTTCTAAAAATATCTGTATTGGAGAAGCCACCAGTACTGGTGCTCTCTAGAACCATATGCATTGATTATATGACCCTGAGAAACCACCTTTCAGATCATGTTCGGATGATATTTTAGCTTCTACTCTTTTAAGTTAGGTAATTTTTTAAACCTACAGTCTCTAACTATGATTAGTTTTATGGTATTTACCAAAGTGAGGGAGAATCTTTTGGCCCATGATAATATCAAGGTTTATCAAAATCAGAAAAATCATTGGTTTAGCATAAGTGCTGGTAATACTGCATTGTAAAAATTAGGCCATTGGCAGAGAATACAGTTTAAATTCGACAAGCCTACGCCACACCTCTGAGAGTACAGCACCTGGTTTGTCTGATGTTGCCCTCACTGCTGCCCGCAGCCCTACAGCATATTTTTAATTTGAACATAGACATGATGTTACATTGAGTAACATCTATGACCTCATATCAAATTAATCATATTTATAACTGGGAGCAAATGTTGGCTGTGTTGGGAAGGCATGTAAAATATCCCACAGTATTGAAGGGCATGTATTTTTTATAAATTATTTAACTATTTTTGGTATTTTTATTTCCTTCTAAGCTGCTGAGAAGATAATTGCATTTTAGAAACCATGATGTTAATATTAGGCACTCTGTCGCTGAGCAGTAGAAGAGACTTTGTAATGCAATTTACATAAATTAATGACTCCCCTCTGGTGTATGTTGGATCTTCAGGACTTAACTAAAGCTTCCAAGCCAGTCTGATGTTTGGCAGAATTTTAAGCAGGTGAAATTTGTTTCAAGGTGTTCCAGTTCCGTTTTGACTCACTTTGTTCCTCATTTGGGGGAAAGTTCTCACCTCAGACTGTTTGTTCTTTTTCTCCCCATTCTCTCTATAACATGGGGTGGGGAGCTTAAGGAAAGAATTTCACCCAAGTGATATTCACAGCAAACTAGAATTTATTCTTTTATGTTAACTACTTTGAGCCGGAAGCATTCTGAAAATACATATTACATATTTCTCTATCTTAGCAAATAGAAGAAATGAAAAGAATGGTTTTCTTATTAACTCAAGCAATTGGTGATTGTTACTCCTTATTTCCATCAGAATGATTAGATCCATCCAGGGGTGGGGAACCCGTGGCCTTCTGATTTAAAGATTGTTCTTTTTTAAGCACCAAAGGAGGTCAAAAAAAAAAAAAAGCTTCATCTTTCTCTGCTACACCCCTTTTAATAAAAGGATCTTGTAGAATTTGGATTCAGTCAAAAGGCTGCACTTATAGACCTAGAAGGCCACATGTGGCCTATGTTCTGTCCTTCTGCCTATGGGAAATCCTAGGATTTCTTAACATTTCTCTTCCACATTCCTTTTTTGGGGAGGGGGAGGCTGATTCTACCAGTCTGACATGTGCGGTGGATGTCATTTCAGTAATAACTCAGACTTCAGGTTGGTCGGCACTTCTGCACCCTCTGGGAGGTGCAGGAGAGGCATTGGTGACATAGGACCCTCTCACCATACCAGGGCTAGGAAGCTGTACTCTGCTCCCTTTCTGAGAGTAGCCTCACTTCCTCACTCCCTCTGAAGTGACAAGAGCTTGCATCTTCTCATCTCACTGGCCTGGCAGAACCCATGCTGAGCTAATCAGTGTCTGCAGAACCTTTTGCACTAAAATCCTTTCTTGCAAAAATTGGATGCCCCACTGGGGTGCCTGCTGCAGTGAAGGGCTGCCGGTTCTGCAGAGCTGTGCAAGTTCAGGATCAGGCCGTTGAAACATAATAAAGAGACACTACAAGTAGCACAGAGCCTTGATCAGAAAGTTTTCCTGAAGGGATTTCGTTTGCACTGTAAGGGAAAAAAGTGAAGAAGGAATTTTAGAGTATCTTTGTGGACGCACCTGGGTATAATGGAAAGAGACAGGGTCTGACCTTTTTAAGGCCTGGCTCTTAAATCACTGTGTGACTTGCTGCCTGTATGGCTACTCCATCTAAAGCAGAGACTGACAGCGGGAGAAATTTACAAGAGAGCTTTTTTTTTTTTAAAACTTATTGCATAAAAAGGTGGCTCAATGTGGAAATGAATCTTGTCATAGGCGATTGATAACTCTTTTATGCCATTTGTCTTTTCCTGGAGATATCTGGAACATCTTAGACACTTGTTTTGGAAATATTTATATACAAATAAGAAGCAAAATGATGGGTCAGATGGCCTCTGGGTATTCTATAACTTTATTCCATGCTGCTATTCCTCCCTTCATTATGATGTAACTTTCAATTATTTATAGTG